>WJFA01000675.1:0-31542 GCA_009870155.1 Pseudobourletiella spinata
CTGTTTCCGCCGGGGGGAACACATTATTTTCAAATTTTCGCTAGTTCATAGTGCTAGTTCATACAGCTGAATAGTGCATAGTTCTAGTTCAAGAACTTAAGAACTTGCACTATTCGGAGTAGTACAAGTTCATGGATTTGCACTTCCAATAGTACAGTGCAAGTGCTTGTTCAATCGAAATGCCCCCCTCTGCAGCCACTCCGCTTGACTGTGTATGCTTTACTAGACCGGCAGGGACTCGCTCCCCATAGCGACAACTCGCATCTCACTCGGTTTCGGAGCCTGGCTGTCCCTCTTTAGTAGATGCTCCAAGCCTGAGCCTCGTACTTCGTACTGTATATACTTGATATAATATGTCCACCGCGACAATGCAATCCCGGACGGTGGGGCAGACCAACTGCTGTAAGAACATACTCCTACATTTTACTGACCTAAATTATTCTTATTTCTGTGCACCGAGTTATGTTTGTTGTCTAGATGAATTGTGAATAATAAGTTGGGACACTTCAGGATAATTTTATGTTCCTTACGTGGAACTTGTGACATATTCCGAGCGTCGTCCATATGAAATACAGTGTATCATATCATATTTGATTGAACATTGGGCGTAACTAGATTTTGAAAAGGGAACTTTGCCATTGTAATTATTGCCAAAGCTTAAATGTCCCTAGTTCGAATTACCCGTGGGTCCTATGTCTGTCAATAGTTGATTACTGTACGATAATATTGCCTTTTATATCTCCAATGGATTAATCCTCGGAAGTTCGTTTTGCGGGACTCTGACCTTGTTTGTTTTATCGTATGCAAATGAGAGTTGTGCTCACGCGTATTTGTTTCACCTTGTCCGTCTGAAATATAAGAGCCGCAGGCACTCTCCTGGGGTAGCCACACCGAGTTAGGGAGTCAAAATAGGAAATAAGTTGTTCTTCTTTGACACTGAAGGATTTCTATCCCGCTGTCTTCGTTATCTTGATCCGATTACTTTGCACACAAATACAAGGCGAGTAAATGCGTTTAGGGATTTACCTGATTCAGTTAGGAGAATGTAACATGGGAAAGCCAAAGAATTTCAATCAATAAGTTTGCTATCATACGGGCCCTACCCTCAACAACATTGAAATGTTATACAATGAGTTGGCACGATTAGACACACAGAAGAAACAGACTTTGAGAAACAAATAAAATAGATGAACTAGTTGTAGTTAATTGCTATCTGCATCGTGAAGCGGAAGAACATTGCAACATTTGTGCCGGAATATTTCAGGGACATAAACAGGTGACTCAATTATTTTGAGGATTTAGAAGATATCACAATAAGTATCTGTGTACAGATATGGTGACGAGGTGAAACCCTCTTCGAAAAATCTAGTTGCATCATTTGTATGTGTGGCAGTGGCATCCTGGTGTACGCAGGACCACAGACAAAATTTTAAGTCTTGGTTAGCATTACGGTCATCTCCGGTATACAATACCTTTTTCGGAATAATTTATTGTTCGGAGGAGAATTCTGGTCCGAGAGTAAAAGTAAGAGTAAAAGGTGGTCCTTGGTCCTCATTTCATAAGAGAAATTGATTTTCGTGGCAAAACAGGATCTTCATGGAACATGGAATAAGAATATTAATATCTCGTAAGAATTTTTATGTGTTTGAGTAATGTAGAGATAATATGTGCATATGTCCAGGGATTAGCCTGAGTAGCCTAGAAGCTGGATCTGCAGAGCTAAGGCATGAATTGAAGTGTGGTAGTGGCTGCCGTAATCGTATGTGAGCACACAACTCGTCTTTTCTAAATTATAATAAGTACATTGATGAGGATGGCCGTGACTTACGGGAATACGTCGGTGAGAAGTAACTGGGTTGCAGCCGGTACACGGCATGGCTGTCGTGACTTGGTCAAATAAATGGGCGAATCAAAAATCAATATAACTGGGCAAAGAAGATGACTTACGAGTTTATTAGCGTGGAAAGCTGCAATCATGCTCCGCTCGCTTTACTCAAGGAAAATTGGAGCCCTATTACACGTCCTTTTCCATTTGTTTACGACATTTAGCTAGATAGATTTTCGCTGGTTTTTCACTCGAGAAGTGCCATTGTGCAATACGTAGCCGTGACCGTGTACTCAAGCCTGGTGTGGTCGCCTCATGGTCCCTCCTACATGCATGCGGGTGTATATATGCCCCCTTATAACCATGGCGGTACATTTACAAGTACTTTTGCCATGTTGTATTCGTATCGCGAAATGCGAGTCGGATAATGACACTGACTCCGTCCAGTTTGTACGAACTATCATCCATCATTAGTGCACGGTTCTTGCCCGTCAGCACAAAATCCCCCTGGCTCTTTGTCCCGTTTTCGAGGCCATTAGGATGTGTCGGTGGGCTCTGCATGTGTAAGCGTGTGTGTGTATGAGTGAGTGTATTTATGCGTTTGTCGATTCAGAGAAGGCGTAGGAAGGAAATGTAATTATTATGTTGCCCGCATGGTTTCATAGTTTCCAAGTTTCAAGTTCTACTACAACACCACTTACCAAGATTTCACCACCCTAATTTCACCCACATTATGACCATTCCTCCAACACTCACGGACTGGTCCAGGTTAATTTATAATATATAGTTGATAATAATGATAAACGATGAAAAGGTCTGGAGTCTGGAGGGATAAGTTTCCTGCTGGCTCACTCCTAGTGAGCTTTTGAAGGGGTCATACCTCGGCTTATGACAATTGACAATTCTGGAAATTACTCCTCCATGTTCAATTTTGTGGTAGCAAGTTGTGCGTAGTGTGTAGCATTCAGCATGTAAGTTTGCATAGGACGGGAGGATATGAGGTGGGAGGTAGGAGCGCAAAGGTTTAGCACCACCGTGGAAGGGGTTAGTCTATTAGAGGGCTGCCGAACTTTATTTTCTTCCTCAAATAATTTGTCTTTGACGTGACCACAGGAGTATGGTAGCAGTGCCATTTTGATAAGAGCGGTACACAGTAACCAAGGAGCAGAGATTAGGTATGCAAACTTCCTACAGCTACAATGGAACACGGAAGAAATGGGTAAATAGAACTTGAGTAGGAAGGAAAAGGCCGGGGAAGTGGTGATGGTAGTATTAGTAGTAGTAGTAGCAGCAGCAGTAGAGAGAGAGAGAGAAAGAGTGCGTCTGGTAGGGAACGTTTAGAACATTTCGCTCCCTTTGTGCCTCCAATTCTAGTACTACATTTCAATTCAGTTTACAGAGGAGCGTGCGTGGAGTGAAATTAAAAGTGAAAAATATTTAAATAAATGTTTGATAAACCATCATCTTTCTCTCTTTCCCTACCCTTGTTGAATAAAATTTTTTCTACAGAGTCATAATACAGTGAAGCACGGATTGCGTGGCCTCCACCTCCTCCGCTACCGCCGTCGTCTCCTCCATCTAAAGTTTTCTCCATACGGCTTTTATTTTTGTTTTTTGTACTGGTCTTCTTCGGGAGGGGCGTTTAGGGGCGGGTCGGGCAAAGTTCCGTCGCTTCCCAGACCGACACATGAGAGCGGAGGGAAATGAATTTGCGTTGTAAATACTTTTACTACTATAGTTTTCGGTCCTGGCGACTGGGCCAGCTCGTCCTGTTGAAGCCGGAGAAGCCGCTGGCGAATTGCAGTCGTATTGATTTTAATCGCTTCTCCTATCCTTCGTCTCTAGACACATGCTGGGGGCCGGAGGAATGGGATAGCGCAGTACTGGGAGAGTAACGTTGGGAGCGATAGTGTATCTTCTGAAGGCCATTTTGTGACTGGTTCCAACAGCCATCTCACAAAAGGACCAAGAGCCCTGCCCTAAAAGGCTGACAAGAGCAGAGGATGTGCATATCACAACTGCTTGCCGTATGAGCCAACTCGAAATTATGCAGGGCAGGAAGAGAGGGAAGTGGTTAGCATGACCGTTAATGTTAAAAAAATTGAATGAGGTTAAAATGTAATTTGAAGTGGAAGTTTGGCTCAAGTTTGATTCAACGTACGGAAGATTCACTTTGGCTCCGACGATCCATAGAACCATATTTATTTATTGTTACATAAAGGAGCAGACGGGCAGGCAGGCGGGTGGTATTTATTTATTTCTTCCCGATACATTTCCGCCATGATGGTCGGATATGTTCGTCAGATTGTGGGATCAGAGGGAGATCTTCCCCACCCGAGATCCGTGCCAGGGAATAAATTGCAATTGTAAAATATTTATGAGTCGTCCGCGTATGAGCATCCTACCACCAGCGAGACTCCTGCCTTTTTACCGTCAGAATATTTATCAAGTATCACTTATTCCCCATATTACTTTGGACTCGTACTCCCAATGGCCCTCGTTCTGCGGTTCGGTGGATGACTAAGGAGAAACCCGGCCTCGAGGTTCAGGATTGGCAGGCTTTCGGGGGGGAATGGCAGGTGAAATTTATACCTGAGCCCCTGCCACGGGTATAATAACCCTCCGATACCTGTACTCCTCCAAGAGCATCTCGGGTAAAAGCCCAAAGTAGCCCTACGAATCTCTCTATCATCCTCAATTGCAAACATGCACAGAGACAGAGTAGAGGTTCGGTGAACTAGAGAAGAAGGTCGGAGAATCCCTCCATGACAACTTTCTTAGCTCATATTTCAGACAGCCATACCTGAGAAACATTCCTTCAGGGCCTACGCATGTAGGCGTTGCGATGGGCAGTATCGTCGTGGTCCAGTTTACTCTACTACTACTGAGGAGATAATGAGCTGACCTTGAGACTTTTTAAAATAATGGCCTCTGAGCTGTTAGTAGTCATGAAGACGATGGTTTTGCCTCTTCGACGGGTCTAGTCATACCAGGCAACGCTCACATGGGGACTTTTTTAGATGTCAACAAAGCACAAATCAATGATCATGCGCATTCGAGAGGTCCTTCAGTAAGACTAAAAGTGGTCAATCCCTAGGTGCGGAAATTCAGATTTTGCTGAGTTATGGGCCCTTAAAGTTTTCATCACTGGGTACCAAAGGGAGGGATACGTCTTCACTTAAAAATCCCATATTAAATCCCATAAGGATTTTCCAGTTTTGAGTTTCGCGGAAGTACTCATTTACACCCATAGTGAGAAAATGGCGAAAATGTTGTGCTATGTCTGGAAATGCGACCAAATTTTCAGAAAAAATTTAGCATTGATACTTTTAAACATTCGAAAGCATATTACCACCATCCAACCGCCGGAGAGGCATTTTATGCGGGCTTTTAAAAAATCCGTCGAAACTCAAAACTAGGGTTTTCTTATGGGATTTAACATGGGATTTCCTTTGGTGCCTCGGTGACGAAAACTTTGAGGGCGTGTAACTCACAGCCAAATCTGAATTGCCGCACCTAGGAATTGGCCATTCTTAATCTCTCAGGGGCGTGTCTCCATTTGTCCTTTCTTTCACGTAGTAACTCGAAGTTAATATGGCTGTTGTTGGCACATGAGCTTAGGTGCACCAGTAGGATGCAGTGAGAAGGACCGGCTGGTGTAGTAATATGTTACACCGAGAGAGTCAAAAGCCATGCATGGGAGCGGGGGAATGAGGTCGTGGACCTGGAGAAATATATAATATCAAGATTATAAAAGCATATAGCTATTTGCTTTTATAATCTTGTAGAATATTTCACCTATACCACCTTTTTCTTTTATTGGCAAGGGTTCAGGACCGCGCGTGATGCATACATTATTTCCGGCCGCCTCTCCTATATGATAATGGAGAGGGGAGAAGGGAAGGTGGACATGGGCGAAAAGGACAGAGAATGAGTTGTCATAAAGGAGTCACCTGTTAGTCCCACACCGGGTGTTTATGATTTGACCACTACGTCATCAATTTAGAATGGAAAGGACCGGCGGCTACGACGCTGCGCGGGTGAGGAGGAGGGCGGGAGTTATGAGAGAAATTTGCCTACGCTGTCGTCCTACGAGTAGTCGTCATCATCATCATCATCGTCGTCGTTGTAGTAATAGTAGTAGTGGAAGAAGTAATACCGAGAAAAAAGGAGAATGACGGCTTGAATTTAATGACTGTCACAATCCTCATCTGCCCTCCCATCCAGAACGGAATACAAAATGTTTGCATGTGCTGCTTGTCGTCTGTCTTTCAGCCTGTCAGTCGAGAGCCCAGAAGGGAATGACGAGGAAGTGATAAGCTGAAGTAGGTAGGAGTCAGAGAGAGAGAGGGGGGGGTACTGTGCAGTAGGACTCATGGTAGCACCTCATGGTTTTACGAGTGATGAGTGAAAGTGTTCTTGCGTCACTCTCAGAAGTGTGCGATGATATGTATCTATATCAGAAGTTTTCATAATATTTACTCACTGTCATCCCACCCTTCGGGCCCTACAATACTCAGGTATATCCGTCTTCCTTTACAATAGTAATCGTCCCAACTCCCTTATTTTTCTTCACCTTTCCCTAATATTTTACGGGAAAATCAATTTCCGCTCCCGCACCCTCTCACTTGAATAGACCATTTGGGATTCTAGCTGTCTGTGCACATGTAGGAAGGGCACATATTTTTGCTGTGTTTTCGTGGGTAGTTTTTAGCTCGGTAGCGATTTGTTGTAAAGTACATGCATGTTAAGTACAGCACATCATGCGGATGTACCTGCGAGCGTTTGGTAATATATTCGAATCTGTTGGTGAGTGCATGTGTACACATGTGAATGGTAGTCTCAGTGCATGATTATGAATGTGAAAGTGTTTGTGAGTATAATTATGAATGTGAAAGCGTTTGTGAGTATAATTATGAATGTGAAAGTGTTTGTGAGTATAATTATGAATGTGAAAGTGTTTGAGTGTATGTATAGATTATGTGTGCCTGCAGAGTGCAACAGTATAGATTTGACTAAAACAATATTTCTTAAGGATCCAATGTACTTGTGGATAAGGTGAATATTTTTATTCATACACTCTCCTGGTTGTGAGTGGGAGCGGGATAGAAAGGTTTTTGAGCTCCCGAGGTAGGACTGACTGTGAATGTTTGCTCAGATAATTTGTTTCGTCCATATTTGCCGAAGGCATCATAATTTTGACGATGACAGGACAGGAGGAAAAATCCCAATGGGAAATGCATATATCTATCCTCTCTCCCGTCTGTAGTGCACAGGTCACACACAGCTTCGTCGATGTATTGATCATGGGACGAGTGAGCAGCTGAGCAAAGGATTCGGTCACTCCTCCGTATGCGCCTTCTTTTCTCCTCCGCATACATGGGTCTAGCTCTCATTCCCCCCACCGTTGATTCTCTCCAGGTGAGTGTGCTGTGAAGAGGATTGGGAGCAAATCAAATTATTTGACAACGTATGAGATGCTGAACCGGGGCGATTTTGAAGGGAGTAATGAGAGAAGCGAGCGGGTGATAATCCCGTCAAACAGCCGCCGCTTCTTTCATCAGTGTCAGCTCTGATTACCCATGCGTCGTGCAATGGTAGCACCAGTGTAGGGTCTCTTCAGTCCAGTTTATTTTATTATAATTGGATAAAGGAAGGGGGAACTAATGCCATTTTTTCTCGTCATTTTCAGGTGAGTTGGACCATGGGTCCTCGAGCGTTACCGCTGACAAATGGGAGTAGTCCTTGGAATGGTGGGAGCAGCACGGTCCTGCTCAGTGAAACTTTCGAGTCCATGAACACAGGGGAGGACGGAAGTGAAAGTTTGGGGAGCATTGGCAGTGGACGGAATAGTGGTGGTGGAAGTGATAATAATAATAATAATAATAATAATAACAGTGGTGGTGATATTGGTGACAGTGTTAGTGGTGTTGTTGGGACTGGCTTGGACCGAAGTATGGGAATGAAGAGCTCCGTGCTGACCATAATGCGGACGACGTTGAGGGATGCCGGCCTCTACACATGTCGGGGGGAGAGTCGTGCGGGCTCAGTGGCCGCTAATTTTTCCCTCATAGTACTTCAAAATAAGGCTGAAAACTTGACAGGTAAATTGGCTTCCCTCACGTAGACCTCTGTAGAAATTACCAATTTACCTTTCTCTCTACCTCCCGTCCTTTTGCCTCGCAAGCAGTACAGTCTGTCCGTGTGCGGTCGCCTATATGCACCTCCTTTTGTCCATATGTATGATATAATGGAAGGGACGAGCCGCCTAATACCTTCCGTAATCATTTCTCAGTAATGAATTTAACGTGGTCTTAATTAATTCTTGGTGTAATCTTCCCCGCGCGCCCCATTCTCCTCGCCGCTCCCCAAACGACCATGTCACCCGTAGTATGGGCGGCCATAATACCACACCTCCCCCACCATATGCTTTCCGGTTCCAACATTTCTCCTCGCGGCCGAGGAAATCAGGTTAGAGCTATTATTTACCGCAACAACAAATAAAGCGTAGATGAGAAGGACGACCCTGAGCAAGTGCGACGGTGGACTGCCTACCCTGTCCTCGCTTCGCTTTGCATTGCACACCCCTTCCTTGCGGACAGTCTAAAAAGTTACTTCGACTGATAATCACTACTACATGAGCCAAGTATTATTATGCTGGGGTTGCTCGAAGGATTTTTTCCCGGGATTCCGTTTGCCGCCAGCACTATTAGCATCTCTCTCTTCCCGGCTCCAGGGTGTCCTTTCGGACCTACGGGCAAGTAAAGTAAGGTCTGCTGCATGCCTTATTGTGCTAACTGACTGAGGCTGAAAGAGAGTAGTGGTCCAACCTTTCCCATTTTCGAGATAAATGGAAGGGCAAGGGATGTATGCGTGGGTGATTGAACCAAAGCGGCTATTTATTTTCTTCTCAGTCATTTGGGGTGAAAGCCGTCTGCCAAAGTGAGTTGAAAATTGTGAAAATCTAAGAGCGCCAAACGGCACCTAGAGCCATTTCCTCCCGGTTTCACCCTGTCCAGCTGAAATATAGGAGCCACAGCCACTCTCGAGGGATGCACTCACCGAGAGGCAGGGAGCGAAATAGGAAATAAGTTGTTTTCCTTTGACACTGGAGGATTTCTCCCCTCCTGTCGTCGTTATCCTAATCGGATTATTGCACACACAAATATAATGCTGGGGTAAGGATGGATGCGCTTTGGGATTGACCTAAGTTAGGCGGAAGACGAGCTGTAACATGGGGAAGCTTTAAGAATTCGTCCTTGTACGTGTTTGAGTAAGGTAGAGAGAATTTGGGTGTATGCTTGCACATATTGTGTACGTGCGTGTACATGTGTGTCTACATGTGAGCTTAGACATGCATGTACATGTGAATATGTGTGTGCATATCTCAGTAAACTCCGTGGCGATTTTCGAGCTATAATGAACTCTGATGGTGGTTATTACTATTGCTGCTCTGAATTGTCTCCATAGGTAGACTATTGTTTACTGGGACGCTGGTCGCCGTGATCCTTACGGTCGTAGTCTGCCTCATCCTCTCCTGCGTCTGTCTAGTAGGCCGCCATCGTCACCAAACTACGACGGCCGTGATAAACAACCACCACCGGGATAAGATTGAGCTGAACCACATCTGTGCAGATCAGAATGGAGGAAGTGGTCTTAGCAACCACTTGACCCAGCAAACTCACACAAATAACATCGGCTCAAGTACGAACAATAGTGTTCTCCACCGCCGGCCGCCGGAGCGGAGTCGGGACTACAAAGCCCTGCCGACAGCAGACCCCGAGGAAACTGAGAACTCCGACTGGGAAAATTCATCGTCACTTGCTAATAATAAACAAAATAAAGTTTTCACCGACTCTCCCGAGGACATTTCATGCAATAGTAAGAAACTAGCTGTATCTCCTACCTCCCCCACCAGTCATCCGCAACCCCAGCAGCCAATTCATCAACAACAGCAACAACCAGTCCCAACCCGAGCAGCGGCGATGGGAAGTGACGGACGAGAGGACAGAATGGGTGGGATAGTGGCTAGCTCTGAACAATCTGTTCGTGATAAATTTCCAGACCTCATAGATGAGAAAATGTCGATGTCCTCCGTGTCCGACTATGTGAGCCTCCCCCGGCCTAATCGTAACCAAGACTGCACGTAAGTTCCCACCATGGAGATTATGTTAAACTATGCGTATTACAGTATATGTAAATTAGCCTGTGATGTCCCTCCACGCACTAGAGGCTCTCCTCTATTATTGAACTATAAGGGCGCCATTTGTCTGGCAGGAATCAATTTTTACTTGGATCTTCGCTAAAACATCCCACTACTGTAGTACTAGCAGTTTGAGCGGAATGGGAATTGAATCTTGTGGGCCCCCCTCTACAGGAACTACATAATCTTCCTCGTGAAACTTATCCTCTTCTACACAGTCTCAACTTTTTTCACGTACACGGACAAAATAGATACGTTCCTCACATCATGCGACTACTCCAAACAAGTTGTTTGATAAAAACAACTATGGGTCTGGAATAAGAGGGAAACTCAGGATGAGTAGCTCCTATGCGGGCGGGGTAGCGGCCATGAGGGAAAAGTTACATAGTTTGGATCATAAAAGACGGAGCCGGTGAGGTGGTGGGGAGGGTGGCTGCTGATGGAGATACCTTGGCTAGTGCCTCCTCTGCGCTCTTGTAAGATTCCCTCGTCCTACCCGCCGCTACCACCGCCTCCCGCTAATATTTCAACAGTTTCTAATCCCTCGCCCAAAGTATACAATGTGCTACTACTCGGAGTTTCTTCCCCTTATTTTCTTTCGGATGGAAATGTGGAGTCGTTATCTAGTCCCGCAGTTTTTAGTAGGAGCGAGCTAGCGGAGAACATCTGCTCCTTTTGGGTTCGTGGACTTCGTGGACGTGAAATATTTTATGCAACCAACCCGAGTGCTCCGGCTACGGCTGTCTGCACGTGTGGGGTGTGTAATAGTGGTAGTATCTGTGTACATGAGGGACGGGATGTATAAGCAGGGCTGTATGCGTTCACTTGATGAGTATTATACTTTCTCCGCGATGTACCTCCAGCAATGTGTTTTCAGCTCCACTGTCTTTGGTGTGAGTAGTAAAATGGTGAGGTGCGGCAGGAAGGGTGATGTTTGCTGTACCCATCAATGCTGCAGGTGAAGCTTAGAGTTTAATTGGGCTTGTAGAAAATCCGAAAAGCTGAGTTTCTTTGGGAGGAGGGAGAAGTTAATGTGGCTAAGGGACATGTGGACTTATTAGAGGGGACAGAATGAAGGGATTGCAGGAAGCACGAGACTCGCGGACCTTGTATTCCGGTTGTAGCCGGCACGGCGTCATCGACTACAGTTTAGGGATGACGGAGACCCATATGGTGGACACTGGACACAGGACACATGCTTGGAATGAAGCTAACTGGAGCCTGTGTTGTAAGACTATGTAAAACACTTTGTGCATTCCTAATCCCTCCTGTTTCTTACACTCATTTCAGCCGACCCAATTACTTCCTTCACCGGAGGATGAACTCCGAGAGTCAGTCCCCTCTTCTGCCAGCCTACTACTCCTCATATGGCAACTCCGTTGACAGCCACTCGCTTACTTCGTCCGAATCATTGGCCTACCCGCCGACCAGCCTTCTTCTCCAAGGTCACCAGCACCTTCCTCCTCAGACGAATCATCCCTACCAACATCATTCCCATCACCATTCGGCGAGTAGCATCAAGTACAAACCACCAGATCGGCTCAGCATGCCCACCTCCCCGCTCCATGACACTCAGTCCACGGCATATGACTACCACGCAGCTCAGCTCGCCGCCTTTCTGGAAGAGTACCGGCTTTTGCAGCTCGAACTGATGCGAATGAGTGCGAGTTTGAATCAGCAACAGATTCAACGCCAACAGTCACCACAGCAGTCTCAGTCGGGTATAAATGTGAATAATAACACTTCAAATAGTTCGTCCAGTTCAAATCCAGCTAGCTCTTCCGCTCAAAACCAGACGCAACAGCAACAACAACAGTTCCCAAACAACAGTCGCCAGTTGCTGGATCCAACAGCACCCTCCGTAGCCACTGCCTCCACACAACACCAACAACTCAAATCCATCCTAAAGAACCCCACACAGAATAATAATTATGTCGCATAACCCCAGTGGCCCACCCAATCAACCCCTCTCCAATACTCAGCTGTCATAGCTAAAGTACTAACCTTTGATACCATGGTAAATTTTTAAAATACATGAAGATGGTGATTATGATGATTATTATTATATAAAGAGATGACTGGGAAGGGGAAATTTCGATGACTACTATGTGCTATCCAGGGGTTGTCAAGCAGTCCAAATTAATAGAAGGTAGAATATAATATTAAGATAACAATTTGTATGAATACTGCGGAACCTCTTTTCTTTCCAGCGTTCTCACAATCGATTGCTCTTACATGGGAGGACTTACGCTCTACCAGAAATATAAGAATTACTAATTTCTACTTTCTCATTTGTACACAAACTGTGAAAACAAAAGAGGAGGAGAAATAATGTTAATTTATACGTATAGATGTACGAATGAATGGGTATAATGTACCTATAAAGGAAAGCAGTTTAGTGATGCTACTTATTATTATCATTATTATCACAGAAAGTTTAATAACATTGATGATTTTAATGATTCAAATAATAATTCCACGCATGATGAACGCTACCGTATAGTTGCCATTCAACGATCGCTCACTTATTTTCGGGGGCTCAGTATGGGTCAGGAGGTGGTCGGTGTGGAATTATTAAAATTTACACGCACACTCGCAAGCACATATCCTACCTATAGTTAAGTGCGTGATGCGTTAGCGTGCTTGCTTACTGGAATTGCAGAGACCGGAGGCGAATGGTAATGAGGGAAGAAAACTGAATTTCCACGCTGATATATCCCAGCGTTTTTACGATCTCAACTGAATTAGCCTCATTACCCTGACGATGATTATGAACCGTGTGGCCCATTTAATCATCCAATTAGTGACTAGTTTCGCGTTTTTATAGTCCTAGAAAAAAGGTGTGTAAATGGGAGCGGACCACCTCTTCTCCAGCAATAATCATATCTATATAGTATTCATCGATGGCTGACTAGGAGCCGTTTAAACTATTCCATTCGGCGGCGGCACCCTGCAAAAGGCTAATCCTAATTTTACTCTGTCCGCACTCAAGTGCCACATATAAATGCACCACCTATGATTGCTCCTCCCCTCTCTTGTCCTTATCCGACAACCACCTTTCTCTGCTGTGCGGGTATCATGCGGATTCTAAATATGGCTTCGTAGGGGATGCGGCAGCGAAGGAAGAATACTCGACTTGAAGGGCAGAGTGAACACACGGTATATTTATGATTAAGATCTGTGTAATGATTTATAGGAGTGGATTCCAGGACCTTGTTCTCCACCTTCGTGATGGCGGCGTTAAATTTCCCAGTCGAACTCTGCTCGGACCAGTAAATATATATATATGTATATATATATATATATATACTTGGGCCTCTTCCTCCCATTCTCTCCAATCTAATCACAGCACCGTATTCCAGCAGATGATCAAGGATGAGGGAGATAGATTGATGCACTATAAAGTAACTTTGGGAAATTGGTTTCCCAAATAATGTAGTCATAGGAGGGCACCATAGCTGCTGTTCCACATATCCCCACCCCAAACACCGTTTACAAAGCCAGTGAACCGGCCACATATTCAGGGGAGTAACCCTGGACAGGCATGGTTCGGAGTCTGTCAAAACCTAGAAGTTTCCACTTGAGAGCTACGTAGCCAATGTATGCAACGGCTCTGTTACTCGTGTGTCCGTGCGTGCGGCAGCTACCAGAGGTATGTATACATTTCTCATCAGGCGCTCATCTCCCTCTCTCTATCTGTCCGTCTTTGCTCTCCCTACCTCTCCACACGCTCGCATCTGACTACCTTCTCACGCCTTCCAACTTTCCTTTTGCCCCGTATTTATCTTAGGAATAATGTCGAAGACATGATTTAGTGATAAATTGTCTCTACGGGTCCTCATACGCATCCAACATTTTCACACGGATTCTACTATTCGTCCGCTGTCAGCACCTCGTCTACCCTCCCCTCGCGTGAACCCATCTTCCTCCTTCAAATCAGTTTCGAGTCACGCGCACGCACAGACACATTCACATGTACATGCACACGTTACATTAACTCCACCCTCCATCCCACGTACGTATTTCCCAAGGATGACAAAACCTTTGGCCTCACTCTTGTGTCCGTATAGAATGTACACGGGGGTTGTGGAAAGTAGAAGCTCAACATAGAGATGGGTTATAATTCTACTACTATTCAGCTCCGAACATTAACGGGATTTCAAGAGAGAAGGGTGGGATAAGTTCGAAAATGTACGGAGCTCTTTGCTCCAGTCAGATGAAGACATTTCTAGTGAGAGCCTGTGCAACAGTTTATGAGGAAATGGAGGGAGAATATTGGAGGGGGGGGGCTTGGAACTCATAATTGAATAACAGGACATTCGTGAAGATATTGGGGAGAGGCGCAGCAAAAATATTTCCATCTCCAGTTCTCACCGACGTTGGAGTTGAGAAAGGGGGAGGACAGGCGACAGCCCAGCTTTTTGAATCATGACCTTGAGTATTTGCTGTAAGAGTTGGGAGGGAAAGTAAAACGGAGCAACTGGCAGTGGATCTACGATGAAAATGGACGAGCAAGCACGCACGGTGGCTAGAATAAAGGGACATGTTGGGGTCTACTGTTGTATATATGTATGGGGGCTGTGAAAATTTACTTTCTCTCGTAGTTGGTTCAGGCTTTCCGGTGATTTTGTACTTCCTATGTCAGTGGAAGGGGAACTGGTAAGTTGAGGAGGATGAGGGACGGGTTGGAGATTTTATCTACGTCTCTGGGCAACTTATGAAAAATCGATAAGCTTTCTTGTTTCAGTACACAGTGATAGCTTGAAGGGACGCAGTGGATGTTGGGCGAGAAAGGAAGAGAGAGAGAGAGAGAGAGAGAGAGATGGCGGGAGATGAGGTGAATCCTTCTTTGCCACCAGTTTGTGCGACCAGTTGGAACCGGAGGAACGCGAAGAGTATATTTTGAACAAGGATGCAGAGTAATCATAAAGCAGAAAATCATAGCAGTAGTAGTGTGATGAACAAGTAGAGACATGGTAAACCAAGCGAGATAGAGAGGGAGAGATAGGGGGATTCTGAGGAGGCTAGTTGGCATTCAACGAGAGTCTCCCCTCTCATCTTTGCTTGTATCAATCACGATGATGAGAAGGGAGAGGCTAAGAAGACTTACAAAAGATCTTGACTTGTCGTCGTCCTCCCAATCGCCTCCTGCATCGTCCCCTTCCTCCTTCTTCATCCAATTTTATTCAAACTCCACCTCCCTCCCGGAACGAAATTTGCCATGGTGAAAGTAGTACTAAGCCAGAAGCCCAGAAGGAAATGAAAAAACTCGGTAGGAATGGATCCAAGTTTTTCCAAATGGGATTGTGGTTTAGGAATTCTCCTTATCTTTCTATCCAAGATGAATTCCTCTAACTCTCCCGTTCACCGAGCTCATAATGTATACAAGCTATATATTATTGACGCTGTACTCGGATATCGTTCCAGTTTCTTTCTTCTAATTTCTTTTTTTTTTTGCAGTTCCCATGGAAATGGAGGAGTTCGTGCGAGTCTGTCATATTCTCATTCAATGACTTAATGATCCATTGATATTATTGAATTTTCCCTTCCGTTGTCTTCAATCATTTGTCTTTTCCACTCGTAGCCACCATGGTTTATGCATTTTGTGAGGGGGAATCCTAGGTAGAGGCGACGGCACTGTAGGAGAGGTAGCAGGGGTAGTTTAGTTTACGTGTGTATGTACACGTATAACTTTATATTTACATGCATACATAGTAGTACTGGGCTCACTGAAGCGGAGAAAGTTTATTACCTTCGAGGGCTGAACAGAACGGGAGCGGCAGTGGGAGAGAATGGGCGAGTTGGCCAAAAGTTGAGCCATTTCTTTAATCATGTATTTTGTGAATAGGTGGAATGAGCTGTGGCCGGACTCCATTTGTAAAGTAAGTGCTTGTAACCGGGTCTGTGTGTCCATGAGTGGTACGGTATTTGTGAATGTGCACACGTGGATATTAGTGTGGGAGCTCAGTAAGTGTGCGTATGAGTATTTGTGCACCTGTGTGCGTATGTTTGTGTGTGCGCCAATGTACACATGTATATAGTGTGCATGCCCGCACGTGCGTGGAGTACGTTCTGTATTGTGTGTGTGTGTGTGTGTGTGTGTGAGTACTTCGTAAGAACCATGTATAAAGGTAGGCTTTGTAGAGCGGGAAGGGTCTTTGATCCACGCTTTTCCGCCATTTCCAGCGTCAAGCCTGAGTACAGCCTCCAGTAAGTTACGTACCAGTGGTTTCGCACCGCTGACTCAGTCTCTCACATACCTCCTGTCTATCCGACGACGGCCTCTCTGTGCTGTGAAATACTACTGACGTTGTAAAGTTCCCCGGGATGCTCTTCGACCGATCTCCGTACAAATGAGCCCAGCTGGAAGGCGATGAATCTGAAAGGGACGCGGTGTGGAAAGGAAGCGGGATGTGTAACAGTGGGATTGGGAAAAGGGAGGAAAGAATCGCAACGAAAGTCGTCATCTACAGCACCTCATCCTCCCCCCTTGTTTGTAGGTCATGCTCGTTCCTCCTACAATTTATTAAAATGCTATAAGAGTCTTGAGACCACTTAATGCTTCACTGCGGCGAATAATTGTATGTGCTAGTAGCTCAGAAATGCAGGCGTTGTAACATTCCTCCAGTCCTCCCGGTCCGGCCCCACTCAGCATTAATATAACGGAGTCCCTCCACTGCCTCTCTCTCTCTCTCTCTCCAAATCATCCATATGTAGAGCCTTACGTTCAGCACACAGACATACTCAAAAGGCCGACCTTCACTCATCCCATACATTTATCCCTTCTATTTTCCACCTTCTTTGTGTATTTCATTCCTTCATGTCTTTACTTCATGGCCGCCTAGCAATTCCTCGCTGAAAGAGGGCTCCCCTCGACAGGGCTTTCCATCAAATTACCAAATCATTCAAGGAGCTTCCCACAAAATTTCCTATTCCCCCCAAAATATATCCACGTAGAGAGCTCACATAATAATGGGCCCTTTGTTGAAAATCGTCCTGGGCGGTTACCTTCTACGAGGCATTCGAACACTTCTGCTCATCTCCTCTCCCCTCGCTGTGGCAATTCCACATTCTGTCAGGATAAATGCATCCAGGTGGTTACGACTAAATGGGCTGCACAGGCCATAATGGTGACCCTTTACGACGTCATTTTCGGACATTTCTACGCTCCCTCCTTCTCGTTACCTCCTCCCTCTCTCTCTCTCTCTCTCTCTCTCTTCCCCTTTGACATTCCTCATGAATTTTGCAAACAAACCCATGGATTTCGCCCGGTGAGTTCTTTCTGCCAGGGGATCAGAGGAATTCTCCGCGAGCCTGCTAACCCCTTTCTTGAAGGAGAGGAACGGTGGGGACAGCATATTATGTGCATACTCACGCAAAGTTTCTGAAAACTGACATTATAATCCCTCAGCTACATCGGTGACAGCCGCCCGTGAAAGCTGTGTGACAGGGTGAGTTGTATTGACTGGTTTAGTTACCCGGAGTAGCCTAACTCTGACGACCACGGCTGAACTCATTCTTACATTCTTCATATCTTTTGAGCTAGTTCCGCAAGGCGTATCTCTACAGGCCTCTGTCACATCAAAAGTATGAGTCGTGGATGACCCCCTTAACGGAACTCTGGAGGGCTAGTCTCCCTGCACGGAAGTGTGACCATATTAGAAGGTAGACATTAACACGGAATTTAAAGGGTAGAAATGACCTTTCTTGGATTCATCGATTTGCAATTTATCATGTTATCTTGGATCCTGACAAGCCTCCGGTGCAATGCGATACAACATGGACTTTGAACCCGAATGGGGCGAAAATTAATGGCCGTATTACCACGAGTTTGTATTAAAAGGTGCTGGATAAACGAAGTTCTAAACCTTGACATAGAAATCCTCTGCTTAGTCCCGTTCACATAACTGGAAATCGTAGAAGGAATCTCTCGAATTCAATTAAATAAATCCTTCCTCCTCACATATATGTATTCACCTTTGAGTCGGACTAAATATATGTTGAGAGAGAATCACTACTGTTTTCAGTAGCTTTACGAACCCAATGGAACGGGGAAATATATTTGCAGAGAGAAAGAGAGAGATGTCGAGTTGGGTGGAGCAGATGGATGAGAAGGAGTAGTAGGGGAAAATGAGGGACTCACAGTGTGTGGTTTCTTCTGAACTCTAAGCTTGTGTGGATTCATGCACATAATGCCAGGTTATGTGGATTTGTGGCTGTAAAGGATCTTGGAGAAAGGGAGGACATGTTGTTGTTGTCGTGCGGATGAACAAGAGAAAGAGCGGCAGGAAGTTGAAAGACATAGTGATGGCGGATCCTGTCGCATGCAGTCTTTCCTTATGTGTCAATTGTGTGTAGGGTACACTTTACTCGTCATCATCCCCGTCCGCCTCCAACACTTACCAGCCGTGGTACTCCATGGGTGAAATTTCTTTTGCCTAAGGAATTCCCTTCGTCATGTCCTTCAGTTTTGTCACAGTAGACTCTTTCCTTCTTTAGCGGGCTCGAGCCGAGAAGTCGGTTGCCCTTATCAAGTTTTCAAAGTCATGGCAACGAGGATGGATGAAGGAGGAGGAGATGGTGTAACTTGTGTTAGTTGCCTCACCACTACGTACTACTACTACCCCTGTATTATTACTACTACTTCACTACCACTAGTGTACTACTCCTACTGCCACTATTACTCCAACTGTTACTTGTAGTAGTGCTTCTTTTAGGAGCCACGAGAAGGAGGGGAAGAAAAGTGCGCGGAGGACATTGATGATTTTGCCAATGGCGACGAATCGATTTCATGACACACGAGCACTATTCAGCCTACATAATCACACGCTTTCATGATATCTCTCGCCTATACTTCTCATTCCCATAAATAATGAAAAACTTTGGCATTTTTACATACACACACACACACACACATTTATAGACTCGCACTAACAATCCCTCCACGGCAAGTAAAGGGTCCCCAGATACTTTCCTTACCGTAATGCTACCATCCAGACACATGGATGCATGTATATAAACCCCCCCATGCACACCAACCTATCATGCACTACGTAATAAAGTCGTATACCTACAGAAAATCCCGAGGATTATTTCGTTTCTCCGTCAATAATGGCTTTTTGAACGGGGAAGTGGTAGGAACTCTTCCGCTAATGTATGTGTACGTCGCAGCTCTTATCCATTCACTTTTTACGCTCCCGATTAGTTCCTCCTCAATAGGCCCCTCTTGTGCACACCCACAATCGGAATAATACGATGAGACTTCCAATAAGCCCTTTTTCTTTCCTCTATATAGCTCTCCTTTTATTATCAAAGTCTCAGTGTGCTGTCCCACCGCTCCTATTATCCACCGTATGGACTCCATACTACACAGCCAACCGCAAGACACTCCATCCAAATCTTCTAAGGCTCTTTCGGTGGAAAGGGATGAAATTCAAAAATCGTCCGTCTTATAAGCCTTTACCGCGGGCAACAGGGGTGAGTTAATGCGACAGCACCGAGTATTGCTCACGCTGTTGCAGGACCGAGCGCATGTATTATTATTTACGGCCTACCTCCTTTTGCTCCTCGCATGCTGTTGTTGCCGGCCTGGTTGGCATAAGCCAGATGAGGGAGTATGACTATGGAACGGAGTGATGAAGGGCTTCCTCTCATCTTAAACGTCTCAATCCCATCCCCTGGCCATCAAGGTTCCAATGAGGGATTTCCAGGAGAAGGGATGAGGAGGAGGAGTGGGTGGCAATGCGAAAAAAGATATTGCTCGTATCATTCTTGTCGTAAGTCATACTTCCGTGACGGGAAGCTAATTTTATTTAAGTATCGGACTAGGTATCCTCCCTCCCTCATATAACTCCACAAGTGAAGGGGTGAGGGGACTAAATAAAGTTCTACAGCTACATCTGCGAGGGCGCAAAGTTTCTTTGCACATATAACTCCTACATGATTCTGTAATAATGATTGTGACACATGGTAAATACTTGAGGTTGAGCCCAGCCTACGAGGCAATGTCATGACTCGTGAGCTTTAGTATTCACCCTCCATGATGATGATGATGACGACGACCGGGTCATCAAAAGTGTTCAGTTCATCCGCGTATGTCACGTCCCCACGTTGCATGATGAGAATCCAGTCCTTGCGAAAATTATTATTATTACTATTATTATTATAAGCAGTAGTAGTAGTAGTAGTAGTAAAAGGAGAATCCTCCTCCTCCAGTTTCTCACAATATTTTTTTCTCTTTCACTATACCGTAAAATCACATTATAAAACAGACAGTTGGCTTCGCCCCTCATTTCCTACTGGAGACCGCTGACATTTCCATACTACCTGCGCATTCCCTCACTGGCAGCAGCTGTACCTTCCAATCCACGGAGATTTCTCCCCGGGCCATTGCTAAAAGAGGACGAATAGAGTCCGGAAATCATATCGCTACGTCGTAGTTGCGGAGGTTTTGAGTCGAAAAAAAATCTCGAAAGCTTCACTACTACTAAGTCTTCCCGACTCAAAAAGCTACGGGCGGTACAAAAAGATCTGTCTGACGTGAACATTAGCAAACATACGAAGTAGTGGCATACACAAGAAGTTGCATCAAGTAAAATAGTCATTATCCAAAGTGTTCTCGAGGCAAGAATAAAACCCCGAGTTGTACCTCTTCCCAAGGACTTTACCATCGAATTTACACTAATATACCCAATTACAGTCCAATATGATACAGTGAAGAGGAGGAATTCTTAACTAAGTAAAAGGTATGTAGGAACTGAACAAAAATGTTGGTTACGTAGCTTCCAGTCAAATATTAACCAGCAAATATATCTATAAAAGATAGAGAATAATATTATACCGCTGTGAAATCCCGGCTAGGGGAGCAATTAAATGTCCATATGAGTGGGTCGCATGCACGGCGCGTCCCGTTGCCAATGAGAGTACCGCAGCGGCCCACCAATTACAAAAAAAATGGATAACTTCCATGGCACGAAAATCAAGAGAAAGGAGACGGAGCGGAGAACAAAGTACAAGATTTGCTATCGATATCCGCGTGTAGCAGCCGTGAGGACGGTGGCAAGGCAAATCAATCGTTCCCGCCATCAAAGAATGCTAGTAGCGCGATGGGATCATACAAAGTAGTAGCACTGATGGTGATGTAAGTGTGCGTGTGTGTGTGTGTGTGTGTGTGTGCATCTGTATGTGACTGAGCTACAGGCGCCTTCTTCTTCCCCCAGCCAGTTTAGCGAGGGTGATGAAGCGAGAGAGAAATAAATCGCTTTTGACCAGCCGCAGAGATTCGTCCTTTTGGGTTACGAAACTGGTGACCATTCGGCGTAAGAATAAAAAATTGCTTGCCCCCCTCCCCCGCCTCCCTCTTTCTCCAATGTACGAGGATTCTTATTTTGTCCCTTTCTGCGCTCCTTTCCTTTTCTCTTGCGGTAATTTTTGTTGGTAACTGCCGTTTCCTTATCACAGTTTCTATTCTTCCTTTCCTTTCTTGTCCACGTTCCCTCCTCAAAGACCTCCTCGTATAACCACTCTCCTCAGTCTCACTTGGTCTTATTCTTCTTCTCCTTCTTCTTCATCCTCTGTTCTTGCTCTTTGTGACGGGAAATTTGGCCTCGCGGCGCCATCTGCATTTGCGTTCAAAATGGCCTCCCTCATGTGAAAAGGAGGTGAACCATGACGACAACCGTAACGCGAAACGAGTCCCTGTATAATATACATGCACACACTCCAACACACACATACATACATATATAGTAGTTATCCAGAGGCTGGATGACTGGTTCACTCCGTACCGCATGGGAGCTTTTACTCAATCCCTTTGGTCAGGGAGTGTTCGAGTACAATATCAAAATCGTCGAGAGCCTCTAGAACTTGGACAAGATATGACAGGAGATCCGGATCACGGATGAACGAGTGTTCGTCGTACATTTGGACCGTAGTGGGGCAGGAAGGCATTTGGGCAGGAAAGCGATGGAGCAAGTGTTCCCTGTACGGATATACAAACATATGGGCATGGAGTACAGTTGTGATTAAGCCCTTACTCTCTCTCTCTCTCTCTCTCTCTCTCCGCCAAAATCCCCATCCGCAACATCGTAAAATGTCTTGGCTACAGCACTCCACTGTCATAACTTTCTAGTTAATATGTCCGCTAAGTGGTTGGCTCGATGGAGCCTTAGTAAATCCCTACTAAAGTCATTCGAGGCGGGAACAGAGAGAGGAACAGCATGGGCAATGATCCTCTCTGGCGGGCTCAGGGAAACACACACAAATACTAACACATCCTCTTATACACATTCACATAAACACACACTCACTTGTATACATTCGCATAAACACACACACACGCGCACACTCATACACATTCGCATAAACTTACACACATATAATCATACACATGTACATAAATACACAAAAACACACCCACACATATCGACGAGCAGTGTAGCTGAAAGCTTGAATGGGAAACCTTTTTATTTGCACATGTCCATTATTTGGAAAAAGAACTGTACCTCGCACTGAGGCAGATGAAAAGCTGGAATTTCCCATCCTTCCCCAGACTCTCGGCAAAGGAATTAATCTTCTCTACGAGCTCACAGTACGACCTCATCCCTGCTAACTGTTCATGAAAGTCCTCCTCTTCGTTAGCCGTCTCCAAATTCCCAAACTCCTCCTGCAGCACCGTCTCAAAGAACTCCCGGACTTTCACTGGAAACCCCCCATCGTTACATTGTTAGTCATTGCCTCTCTTTCTCTCTGTAGCTCTCTCTCTATCCCCATCATTCCAAGCCCGGCCGACGATGTGCCGTTAAAAACAAGTAGCTTACCGAAATAATCCCAGATGTAGAAATTTTTGCCAAACAACCGGGTGGATTTGAAACCGTACAGAAAGACCTGCTCCAGGGCGGACACGAGTCCGGACTCCCCACAAAGCAGCACAGTCAGACTTCCCTTCTCCTTGTCCGGCTTGTAGTAATATTTCACGATATTATTCACGGCATCTCCTGCGGGTGGAGAGGAAGAACGGCGCTGTTATGAACTCCCCAGTAGCATTACCGGGAGGGAAAAGTTGGAAGGGGAAGGATGAGAATGAGGGGGTACTCACCGAGCAGCTGCTGGATATCCGAAACGTTCATTCGACTCTCGTGCGCCCGCCGGGGCACACTTGGACTCCTGGCTCGCGGGGGTGTGGTCAGTCGACTTTCAATCAGCTGCTCCTGACCCTGATGATAGTAGGGTTCACCCACTAACAGTCTCTCCGTCGACCCGTCATCAATATCCCTCCCCAGCCACCGCCCACACGGGAATCTGCGTGTTCCAGTCATTTTTTAACTCCTCTGTGTCTACACGCTCCGCTCCTACCATCTACTACTATCCACAGATGACAGTCCACCACCACTGCCCGTGCGGAAGACCCCATGGAATGCCCAAATAGTACTTACTTCGTCGTTTGGCCAGTCACTTCGTTCCGAACTATCACATAGTCCACCATCCACTTGGGTGAGACACCGCTGTTGTCGTGGCCAATATGAAGCGTCGTCGGCAACCCCAGATTTTTGTGCTGTCAGAATGAATTAGCGCGTATGAGCGGACGTCGCGTGGGTACGGCAACGGACTGCCGACGCTGCCGTCGCCGCGTTCATAGCGGCGAACAGATAGCCGCCGCAGCGGAAGCGGAAACCAATTAAAACTGCTTCCACACACCACAACCACCACCACAAGCTACATGCACAGGGTGCAGAGGGGGTCGGGAGCTTGATAAATTAGTTTACGGAAATTACCTGGAAGACAAATTCGAGTGTGTTTTTTGGCACGGACAGGGGTTGAGTCTCAGCCAAAGTCCCTGAAACGGTTACCCATACGTTGGCAGTCGTGGTGGAAACATTAAATCTCTTGGACGGGAAAATGAGAACACGGTACGGGAGGACAATGTTCGTGTAGGTATTGGTGAAGCAGTAATAATCCACGGCGTTGAGCGTGAGCAAATGGTAGAGGAACTGTTCACGCTCCTCTTCCGATCGGAGGAAGGCCGTTCTCTTGTAAAAACCGCGGAGCAGTTCATCATCCGCCAACAGGGCTCGCAGATGCTTCGAGAGGACTTTCTTCTCCAAAGACAATCGAATCCACGCTCGAGCGTACCCAATCTCAGTCTTGATCTCCGTAATCCCTTGGATATTCCTGGTGGAAACCATCCGGAGACACCACAAATTACCATTTACTCTCCACCACAGCTCGACCGATTCCCCGACACGACCCAATTCCTTCCGTCCTCCCATGTAGCCAGTGGTGCCCGACTATGAGAGTGGGTAAGGGAACTTCCGCATGAGGATGTACATACGAGGAGGATAGGATACTAACCTCATGTCAAAGGCAATTGAAACTGGTAGTGGTTTCAGGACCGGGAGCTCCAAAGCCCTCGCTCGTCGCTCCCGTTTCTCCGGCGACCTTTGAGCGTCCTTTGGCTTTCCCGGAGAAGTCACATTTAGATTTAGTTCCATCGCCATGGCCGACAAATCTGTGGTTCCAACGGACAGCATCATTAGGCGCTGCATATTAATTAACTCCCTTCGTGACAGCCCGGACCAGAGGAAGCCGCCGCTTCCCGATATTTGTAGCTGTACTATTGTAGCAGTAGTAGTAGTAGTAGCAGCAGCAGCAGCAGCGGCTTCCCACACATAAGACCCCCCACAAATCCAAGGTAACCCTCTACCTCGGAAGCATGTCCCGGGCTTTATTTTTAAATGTGCCGGATTACGGGGACAAAGGCCAAATCCCTAAAGGCAAGAAGGTGTACTCCTTCGGAAGTACTACAACTGATCCAGACTGTGTTATATAAACACCTCGCCTCAACTTACCCATCTTAGCCTTGGCTATGTACGACGTAATTAAGCTCAAATCTCTTGACTTCACTGACAACATGAAATCCGGAATCGTAAACGTCTCTTTTCTAACCTTTGAAGTCTTCGCTATATGGATACAACCATCAGAAACATTGTCAAAAACAGCACTAAAAGTCTCTCTCTCTCTCTTTTCATTATATGTTTTGGGGTGATACGATCCCACTTTAAAGCTTCTATTAGTGGCGGCGGAAGTATATACATATACATATACAAATTGTTAGTCGCTCACAAAAATAGGATAAGGGAGGAGAAAATAACGATGTTGAGTAAGAGAGGAAACAGAGTACGAGTACATATGTATAGTGACATATTAGTACAGTACAACATGAAGTCAAACCGTTAGTTCAAGAGTTCAAGAGATTTGAGCAGGAAAAAAAAACTCAGTCTTTGGCTCGTGGGTTGGAAATGATATGGAAACTGTTCCCGGGCAACCTGTTCCACTGCAATGGAAACTGTTCGAGCATCCCGTTCAATCATCATACCACTATCAGAGGAATGGAATCTGCTCGAGCATTCTGCTCAATCATACTACCACTCCCAGAGCAAAAATGGAATCTGTTTGAGCAATCCATTCGATCATACACCGGAGCAATTCGAGCATCCTACTCAATCATATCAGAGCAGTTTGAGTAAAGTGTTAATTTTAAGAGTAACATACTGTCCAGTCGCTTGCGCAGGATACACCAGGCCAAAGCTGCATGTAAACACAAGTTTTTTTTTGTTCAAGTAACACGTAAGAAACACTAAAGTCATGGACGGACTGAAAAAGAAGCAGATTGAAGGGTGGGGAGGAGAGGAAGAAGAGGTGAGTGTGGCGAACTTTGTCAAATCAATCAGACGTTGCACAACAGAAATTTAGCAGGAAGCACAATGCAAATGAGATACGCATGGGTTGGGGGGGGATTGAGTGATACAAAAGATACTATCAGGACCCACCTGGGGTGAGAAATTGGGGGTCAATCGGTTTCGTAGAGTCTTTGCAAGCCTCCGACTCTTGGTAGTTTGTAAGAAAATTCCACAGTGGACTCTTTCCCTTCTGCTTCACGTGCAGCCCATGTGCCCATATCCTCTCCAGCAGGTCACACAGGCTTGCAACTAGTGTGTTCTCCTCCACTCCCATGATGGAGACTTCGCCGTGGCCTAGAGCAACGGCCTCCGCACCCAGTTTTTCAACCAGCATCCTCTTCGTCTTCGTTTTGCACTCCTACAAGACAATCAGAGGGACGAGAAGGACTCGTTCGTATTAAAAGCTTTCTCAACATCACAGTTAACAGTCTTTAGTGTGAGTCAGATACTACCTGAAGGAGCTGCTTCACAAATTCCCAGTTTGCTTGAGCAATGGATGCACGACTAGAATTTGTTTGCTTCGGCTGAAAGACACTGCGTAGTGAGGGGTACTCAGTGGTGGAGGGAAGGGAGACCTCTTGCAGGATCACTTCATTTGAGCTACCCTCCTTGAGTATCCTCATGTTCCTGCGGAGAGAGAAGTGGGAGAAAAAATACATGGCGTTATTATTAATCGAGCTCTGACCCCCGTACCAGCCACAATAATGGAGGGGCGCGAGATTGTGGTGAGAGATAATAGAAAACATGAGGAGAAGATAGAAAAGCATGTCACCGTACCTCGTGTCCGTGGGACCCATGTTAAGTATACTTGCATTCAGGATTGGGAAACTTCCTGGCGTGATATCATAAATAATTTTTCCACTGCTCACTTCAGTTACACTGGGTGCAATGAAGTCCGGATTGAGAAATCGTTTCTCCAAAGTCTGCTCCGTCTCGCTGATCGTGCTGCACGGCTCGTAGGATGGAGTCCGGACCAGACTTTCTCCGTACAAACTCCTGTGAGCGACCGCAAACACATGTCCTTATTCGCATTACAAATATCAAACAACGAATTTCCATTAGGGAGCTCAGCCGGGCACATTAATTACGCGGGGCCCATTTACGGCTGACAAGTATAATACTCCGTCTTTTCACTTCCTAACAAGTTGATCCACAGTTCTCATCACTCAGCTTACTGAGCGGAAGGTTGTGACTACGAACGGATCATGCGTATGCATGCACATACATACTTACATATATGCATATATACGCACATGCGTCTATCCACGTCCATGCATCAAATATTTCGAGCGAGCCCAGGCACACCATGGCTGCCACTACTTACCTCAACACTTTTATTCGCTGCTCGAATATGGCAAGATTCGGATCCGTCTCCCCACTCATGGATGCGATTTTACGGTCTATCAATGTCGCAAACATCTGAGTCTCGATAAAACGCGATAAAAATGGCAAATTCTGATCCGGCTGATCCGACAAAAACGTCGCTTTGTCAAAATTATGTATGAGCAACCTTCCAGGATCCTGTGTATCAGAGGACAGGAAAAAAACATAAGAAAATCCCATTACATCCTCCAACAAGGGTAGTAGACCTTGCCGACTTAAATTGATTCTGAAATATTGAAACTGGGATTTTATCAGGCGAAAACATAAAAACTGTCTCGCTCCAATATCAGACGGGGGATCACATAGGCCAGACTCCCTGTGCGCCCACATGACTTTACATACCTGATCAGGATGGATGAGAAAGTGGTCGTAGGAAGAGAACATGTGGACGAATCGATTGAAAAAAATTTCCCGAACTGAATTATTCAACTTGAGATTACGGAGATGAATGTCGTCTTTGGAGAGAGCGTCTTCATATTCTAAAAAAAACAGTAACCATTCCAATTTATCTCTTTGTTTCTTCTTCTGCGGCGCTGAGGAGAATACATTAGACATATTATTTGAGGCTGGGAGCTGGATCTACTTCAATATCTACTGGTTCGTAAATGCACTCAGGCAGGTCCTACAGGATCGGAGGAAACAGTATTTTATATGATTTAGGCGTTGCAATTACCACTCGAATGAGACGGCTGACTTAGATAATTACTTGAGGATGAGGTAATGTTCATCTGAGATCCATTAAGTGACACTGGTTCATCATTACTCGACATTCCAGAGTCGGAGTCATGCGACCATGAGTTTTTCCTCCCCCGAACTTTTTTCATACGGTAGGGCGAGCCACGATTATTACTGGGTCTGGAAAGGACAGAAAATCAAAGGATCATTCAAAGGAACAAATTCACTTCATCATATCCCCAACCCGCACCATAGCCTCCCCGTCCATTTAATAGGTCCACATTAGATGAGGGACGGACTCACTTGGCAACGGACTTGTTCACAATGTTGCCCACAGGGATGTTGTACTTTTGAAGGACTTGAGAAAGCTCGTCTATGAATTCGCATCGCTGCGGAAAAGTAGGCAAATCCTCAGGAACTTGTACTAAATTTTTATCAATGTCAACGAAGCAGAGATTCGCCTCGCATGGAATATTCTCTTTGCACTCCGTCGTCTGGGCATGGAGGCCCATGATGAACGGGACCGGGGCATCCAAGAAATGATGGAGGGTTGACGGAAGAATAGGAACGTACACATGCTGCCACACGAAGGGAAATAATACAGCTGTCACGCACTCCGCTACCAGCATCAGATGATACAGATCTGTTGAATATTCAAGTATCCACATAAATCCCTCTCTACTCTCATTCATGACCATTGAGTAGGTACACCTCCAGCCTCCGCCGCTCATACACATACACACATAGGCGTCCACACATTAAAACGCACACACAAAACACAGGCACACAGGCACACAGGCACACACACACACACACACACACACACACACACACACACACACACACACACACACACACACACACACACACACACACAATACCATGGAGGAGGTGGACAGAATCAAGAAATAGGCTTCCTTATATATAGTCTATCTCACCCTTGGAGTACAGGAGAATCTGATTTTCTAGGAGGACGCAAGTAAAGAGTTGAAGGACAGAGTCAAGATCCAGAAGACGAAAAAGTTCTCCTAACGAGTAATCTAATAATGGCAGCTCATTTGGTTTCGGACGCGGACACGTTATGCTTTCACCAAAATATGACATCTTTACACTCCTCCCAGGCGGAGGGAGCGGGACGTAGTACAGTAAGTGGTAGACGAAACTTTCTAAGCTCAGGTCGTCATCTTCCCTGGACTGCAAATGCCTGCAACACAGAGACAAAAACTCAATGTAACTCGTTTCTCCATCTCCTCTCTCCAGCCCTCCCTTCCTCCTCGTCCTTCATTTATTACATCCACTAATGCCTATATATACCCTCTCCACCGCTCGTCTCCCGCCCGCTCACAAAATTAATGTAATAACTCCCAATTTATTACTCCCTCCACTTCCCACATCAATTGCACCAATCCGCCCCCCCCACCACAAGATCCGTCACATTCTAAGAACGACGGGACCCCCCGCCCTCCCCCTTCATCATAGCATTCAAAAAAAGTTTACGGATCAAGATTTTGGGCAATTTCCGAAAGCCACTTCAAAATCAGAGCATCATCATCATTTACCTGAACAATCCGGACAGGAAATGACGGGCGGGCTGGATGAAGGGGAGGGGACATATGAGCGCAATAGCCTTCGTCACGAACAGGGTGTCCTTCGTTATGTCATAAAAGCTGAGTGCGCTCAAGGAGTGTTGCTTCTGGCCAGCCAGCTTGAAGTGACGAGGGAGGGAGCGCGTGTTGTTGCCATCCACGGCCAGGTAGCCCGCCCGTCCCCGCTGCTGAGGATTCTGCCCCGTACTTGAGCCATTCCGCATGTTCCGACTCTGTGTCGTCCGCTGAAGATGATAGTGTTTCGCACTTGACAGCTCCGTCGCATGCATAACCTGCCATAAGAACCACAAATAGATGATGGGTGTCACACCTTCCCCCCCATAATACGTCAAATTACAATTAACACTCACACATGCCCCTAAAACAAGAACAAGAAGTAAAATGAAATATGTCATCCCATTTTCACATAAACACCTTCATAACAGCCCCTTCAAACATATATATATATAGGTATATACCACTACTACAAAGTACTCTGCCCTCATTTTAACGCTGCGCCCGGATCGCCGGGCTCCTTCCATCAACATGCATTCTTCCTCCCGTAGTGTCGCAGTACTTAGAACTCATAATTGAAACCATTTTAACCACTCCCGCTCCCGACCAACACGACCACCTCCTTCACGACAGTTGTCGACAGGGAGAGGAAGACGGAGATGTATTGAGTCCTTTACGGAATCAATGGGCGGCCATGTACCACACAAAAGCCATTCCCTCCCCACCTTTCATCTCCTTCCCCGCCTCATTTCCGGACTCATCAATACACCCAGAGACCCATGACGATTATTGCATAATGTATATATAGATATATATATATGTATATATATATATATATATATATATACATACCCCGCCTCATTTCCGGACTCATCAATACACCCAGAGACCCATGACGATTATTACATAATGTATATATATATATATATATATGTATATATATATATATATATATATATACATATGTAGGAACGACGGGAGGAAATTACCTGAAGCGTGTGTATGGCCGACATCACATGCTTGCTCTTCACCTCCTCGTAGAATACAAAGCTGAACCCGAACGTCCTCGATCCATTCTCCCGAGTGATTACAAATGAGTGGAAGCAGGGCTCTATCCTGTGCTTCTGCGTCCGAAATACCAGCCCGCTCGGTAGACAGAGCTGTAAATTGGAATATAATACAGCATATTAGCCTCCTCAAACTCCAATCATCATCATCATCATCATCATCATCCCCATCCTTTTGGCTGACCGTGGAACAGTGACCACATGTGGTACCACAGGGTCAGACACGTTGTGTGTCTGCATCGTGCGCGTCTATCGTATGTGAGCTCATACATGCATCTCATATAAATTTCCCACCCACATTCAATTCACATTACTACTGCCCAACCCAAGGGCGAGCTGTTTACACTGCTCCCAACAACCATCCCCGCGCATCTGTTCCTTAACTTTCAGCATAGCATCACTTAATTTTTTCCTTTACGGGGGGCGGCGGCGGAGCCCGTATATACATACATCCTCATGACGGACATGGTGACCTCAGCTTCACGAGATGTGTGGGAGGCGATGACTGAATGAATTGAACTTACATTCCTCAAAGCATCCTGATCGAAAGGGTTCCATGGCACGTTCTCGGGATAGTGGGCAAGGATCTTGGGCTTGTAGGACCGGTCTAACGGTGTACAGTTGGCGAGCTCATCTGCAAATAATCAAAAATAATCACTCCCATAAATTTCTTCCTTCTCCTTCTACTTCATCTCCTCCTCGCCTCCTCTCCCAGTCTTTCCCACGTTAATATCATGGAAGACTATCGGCTCCGCTGTGAACTCCCCGTATTGTACCATAACAACCATTACAACATACATGAGAGACGTGTCCGCAGTCCTCCTCGCGCCTTCGGCCTCATCCACAGGAGCCGAGAGGGACGAGGCGACGAGGTAAAAGAGCGAGTTGCACCACAAACCCCGCCTGCTCCTCAGGACTATTATAGGGAAAACAACCGCCGCCGTCGTCAGTCACCCGACGTCGTCAAAAATAACGGGAAAGTGGCGGTAGCAGTAGCCGTAGTACCGTGTCCTACATAGACGGCCGCCATGTACTAATGACTTATCCAAGC
>WJFA01000676.1:0-31520 GCA_009870155.1 Pseudobourletiella spinata
GGAGGGTCACATACCCTAATAATCCCGAGCCGATCCGTTGTGGACACCTGACTGACCCTCCAGTTAAGATATATTTCACTATTTCTTAGAGGCGATAGAGGCGCTACTGTGTGATGTGAAGTCAAAAATGCGAATCTCACATGCAATCGGCCATTCTAAATTATTCGAGTCGAGATTGGTGTACTAACTGTTGCATTTGTGAAACTTTGTTCTTTACGGAGTGCAACAACTACCCTTGATCTATCATAATTACGACAACATGTAATCGAAAATTGTCATACACTAGCTACCTCACCTGCAGCTGGATAATCCATGCATGGTAATGGCGTAGGGTGGACTGCGATGAAACCGCGGAATTCTGCGGCCTGGCGTAGGTAGCAAGTAACGATGATAAATAAAACACACGTCATTCATCTAAGAAACTGCAGGGGAGGCGGGAAGAACCACCTTTTTCCCCTTACTTTACACGTGGACACCGTGGAATATATGCTGAAACAGAAGTTTATTTACATGGTTTAGATACAATAACAGAACTGACATGGCTGATTTATTGATGTAGGAACCATAGTATGAAAGGCTGAAAATATGTTATCATATCATGTAACTATGTGACGAATGTCTGCAATTCTCTGGAATCCGTCGCCAACGCACGCAGTTTGTCCACCTAAAACAAAAACCGCACTACACAATATGGTTGAGACAACATGTAACGACGAATGACATTTGATGACCACAGACCAAAAGGATATATAGCACTCAGTAACGTCAAGAGTCCCATAATAACAATTTAAGGCTAACAGGCTGCCCGCACGTTACAATTAACATAGTTGGCACCAGGGCTGGAAATTTTGTAGTTTTGTAGGCACTAGTTTTATCGCTATTGATTCACGGTTGTCAACGATATTCTACGATTTCTAAAATTTCCACTTACAATCTAAAACAGTATAAGTGTTTTCATTTGTTCACGTCGAAACATGATATTTTAAACATAATAACGATAATTCGTAATTATAATGTTCTTTTTACCGTTGTTGAAAAAACTAATTTATTTTCCAACACTTATTAATATAAAACAATTCTGCCCCAAACTACAGTTGGTTAGACAGACACAATGGAATTAACTGTCAACTGCTGTTGCTGGAAGAAAATACGAGCAGAGCTGAGGTTGTAGCGAAGCAAGTTGAATTCATTTAAGGTATCCTGTAGTCGGGCAGCAGTCAGGGTATTCGCTTGTTGTAGTTTTTCGTCTTTTTTCGAGTCCTGAATTGCAGTTAGGGCTCTAGTTCGATCTTGTATTAATTTCTGTTCCACTCCCGAAAACCAGTGCAGAGAGTCGAATTCTTGATCCTGTCCCAAAACGTTCAACAGGAAAGCAATCCCTACGCAAAAACACTATGTTTTCAGACAAAAGTAAATCCAGATGAAAAGAAGTAGAGCCTTACTCACCCATAGGGAACCCATCGTCGCTGAAAATATGTGGGCCATTGGACTTTTTCTGTAGCTTCTCCTTGCAAGATCTCATATGATCCACATACGACAGGGTGAGAGCAGGCACAACCACATAAAAGTTCTTCATGTGAGCATTCCTAAATATGCAAATCACAAGGATAAAACTCATGATTCCAGTGAAAATTTCAACTACGATGGAAGGTTTAGATATCCTGAGAGTATACATAATTTTTTATGAATATAATGCGCTTGCCTCTGCTCCCTGCAAGGTCCAGCGAAACCGTTTGCTAGCAAGCGAAGATAATCGACACCATCAGTACCACTAGAGGACAAGCTCCTGAGTGCAGAATCTACGTTGGAGCTGGCCAGCAGAACTTCATTTGCAAACTCTGGTTCCGCTTTCACATTTTCGTGTACTTCTTTCATCATTTCACTAAATTCTGGAATGTCTTCTAAATCAGGTATAAAGCGAGAGCCGTCCGCGAGAAAGTGAAGCTGGCCGGATCTCACAAGCCGTACAAATCTAAAAGACATTCAAAGATTAAAATTATATAACTGCTGAACCAATATTTACCAGGTAGAAAAAAATCAACCACTGCGGTCGTAATCACTCACCCCAATGCATTGCCAATGTGAGTTATTAGCACTCTAAACTGATCAAGTGGTGAAAATCCTTCTGGTGAAAGCCCCAACTTTCTGATTCCACTCTGAAACTTTAACACTCTATCGTAGGGAAAGGAATACTGCTCTTGCTCCTGTTGTTGGGTAGGCTGGGTCGAAAACTTGGGGAAAGTAATCGGCAAACCCGCACTATCACTACTCCCTCCGCCCAATCTTTTGTCCTTGAACATGCGAATTTCTTTGATGAGTCTAGATTTGATCTGTTCATCATATAGGAACTGAGAGAAGACGTAAATCTTGGAACGGAGGAACTGATACGTCGAATTGACTGTTGTATTGGTCAGCCCTGGACCATGTGTCCTCATCGAGTTGGCGAGATGACGAATGTTCACAGTGTCCAAATGCTTGTTTGGAGAGGAAACTTGAACAAACACCTGATTATTGAGACTGTAGCTAAACTCTGTCACAAACTTGCCCAGGTTTCGCACTATCTCCAAAATATCTAAGCCTTGCTCCAAAGAATGGCCAGGTAAATGGTCTTCGAGAACATCCAAACCATATTTATCCTTTGCAAGGACCCTCATCGTCACATAGGATTGCCAGTCATGCAACGCCACTGAAGCAAGATTGTAAAAAGTTTTGGCCAAGTAGTGCTCCACCTACAACAGAAATACACACAGAGAACCCAGGTTCGCGAACAAATATTTACATGAAGTAAAAACTTACAGCAAAACGGATATTAATCTTGTGACCACTGAACACGAGAGGAGATGCATCTAGCAATTGCTTTAAGTCCCTCGACTCAGCTTTCAAATCTCCTTTAGGGTGTAGGTGAGTGTGTGTGGTCAACCTTAAGTCAGTCTCAATGTCCCGGCAGAGTTTGTCCAGCAAATTTGAGTGGAAACTTTCTTCAACTTCCGCCACAAAATTCTGATAAGCCTCCTGCCCGTGTGGACTCTTCGTTTTCAGCATTTCCAGACAGTCATTCAGAACAAGGAACATCATAGGTAACTTAGCTGCTTCGGTCTCGTGATCGTAAATGCGTGAGAAATACGCTGACAGGATGACTCGGTGCCAGTATGTGGGTGAGCCATCGCAGCTCTCCCAGATTCTGTCCTGCAGTTCAGCCATTAAATTGATCCGTTCCAAGGCGGCTGCCAGAACACCAGTAATATCCTCTTCCCGCCAAAGACGATAGCTGGCTGTGACCCACTCAAATGCGATTTTAGCTACGAGTAGTCGTTTCTTCGAGGGACTAGCTTTCAACACATTCTCAAGAACAGCTAAAACGGCCAGAGTGTCTGCTTTTGTCTCGCCAACACGTTTTGGGTCACGGAGGCTCATGAAATGACTCTGCAATGACTTGATATTGGATAGGGCCATATGTAAAACATTTTGAACTACCGCAGCGGCGGACTCGCATACCTGAACATTGAATCGGTGAAACATGCACTGAGTTATTTTGACTAGTTCCAAAATTTTGCATAAAAGGGAAACAGTTTGCTTCGTCACCGGTCTACCAAGCGTGGCATGGAGATTAACGATGAGGCGGAAGTTCTGGGATAGCGTTTCCGCCAACTTCACACCTTGTGATAGCAAGTTACTTCGGCGGAGGAGATCCTCACGCCTTGCATGACTTAAATCACGGCCGCAAAAGGCTTCCTGCAAGCGTAACGACCAGCTTCCGACTTGAATATTATAGCTTAAAACATCCTTGGGCAGGTTAGCAACTTTCATTTGTAAAAAGGTGTGTCGTGAGCCCACCAGCGATTGGAGACTTTTAGGATCGAAAAATTTGTTGGTTGCAGGATACGAGTTGAAAAATGTTTCAGGTACCCACAGTAGGGCACCAGCAATAGGAATTGCTGGAATTTTCTTCAAGCTCTCCCAAATAATCTTCTGAAACAATTTTCTTCCATCAAAAACATTGGGAAAAACCATAGTAGTGAAAACGAAAAGGGCAGAGATAGCAATCGGCTTCGATTCGTCTGCTCCTTCCGCGAAGTCCTTTTCTACACTTGCTGACCATAGCGTAAGGCAGCTTGTGATTTTCTCGACAAGAGTGTTGGATTTACTCCGCCCAACTTCAGACGTCACTCTTTCTATTACGTTGCGAAAAATATGACCTGACATGAGATTTCGGTCCAACTGTATGAGGTCCTTCTCCAGAGTGACTAGCTGCATTGGGTCCACACTGAATGTTCCGCTGTCCGCTCTCACTGACTTGATCATTCTCCTGTACTTCGTCCAGTGTTCCTGCAGTGCAGCCTGACTCCCAATGATTTCATCAAAAATGATCAGTAACGACAGTAAATCAGCTAACTCACGGAACACTGACGGTAAATTAAGTCCATTAATAGAAACTACGTGGGGCTTGGAGTCTTTAAACAAGGCTCCAAGTTGTTTGACACAGTTTGAGATGAGCAGAATGCAATCCTCCCGTAGCTCATCAAGCTCATACAAGAAAGGCAACAACTTTGAAATGCATATATGGCCATTGCCTTCCGTCACCGAAGGGTTCACTCCGTGCCTGTCCTCGAATCCGTCCCCATACAGGATGAGCTGTCGAACGAACTTCTGCCAACCTTCCTCCCGAAGGTCTCTCATTTGACTTGATATTGAGCAGAGGACTAGGAGGACCTTCTGGACATCAGGATTCGCTTCTACCGGTATGGTTGCTGAAGTGATCAGTTCTTCATATGACATTGTGTCAACCAAAGGGGGACCCCACGTAACTTCCACAGGATCGGAGCAGTAGTCCATTATTCTGTGAGTCATTCCGTAGGACGACAGTACGGCCAATCCACTCACATCAAATTTCCCTTTTGATTTTCCCTTCTTGTCAGTTTCCCCCGCATTGTTTGACTCGTAGCTCCCAGGGTGTCCCTGATCTTCAAGGATTCGGATCAAGTTTGTTGAATGACCCTCGATGACATTGTGAAATCTTTTCAGGTACTTTTCAATCAGAGCCTGATGTGCTACTCTGTCAGCCTCGTCCATCGTATTAGCTGTTATAATACACTACAGAGTGCAATTCTCACGAATGTCTGCAAGTTTAGAGAACCATCAAAATCATGAGCCATCAGATGAACAGAAGAAACATTTTAAAAACTTTGCTCACTCCTTGCTAATCTGCATCCACTCAGTATTTAAAATTTCTACCACGATCGTCAATTCAAGTTACAAGACAACAATTCGAAAATTAAGATTACGTCAACAAGGGTGAACACACATAATTTGCAAACTTTAATGTTTCGATTTCTCAGCAACCTGTTCTCTGGCATCCTTTGCTTCGTGGCCGGACGCTGATATTTTAAATACAGTTTATATAATTGACAGGATTCTAGGACATGACTCCTAACCATTTGCACTAGCGTTATATTCTACAAACACAACTTAAAATGGAAACCAGAAAATTATGATGCGTACAGCAGGTTCAATACACATATAACTCTATTTTGTAACGTACCTCAGAAGCTAAGAAAGATTATCCATAATTTATGCACACGCCGGAAATTACTGACTTCGTTTCGCATCACAGTACATCTCACATAAACACCTTACAATCTCATCATCACTCACTCATTGCATGCTTAACCCGACCGTCAATCCTGTAGTTTAAATTTCCCCCTGTAGACATTGAGGCCAAGTTGGTCCTTGTGGACTCCCTTTTCGTCCACTGCAATGGAATTCGGATTTTAATGAATAAGGCGTAGGACCCACGTTACGAAAAGAAGCCTGGTTAACCTACGGTCCAGGTTCAGATGCATAATAAACGTTTGCTGGTGAATAAAGCTAAAGCCTGACCCGTCCGTGGCAGCATATCGGTACTAATTCTAAACTCTGAATCCCACATATGATCAACATCAAACCCAAGAGTATAAAAGCATATAGATCTATGTGCTTTTATAATCTTGATCAAACCTTCATCAGAAAACATGCTAAGTTAAATTATCAGCGAAAGATATTTTAATTCACCGAGGGCTTCTCTAGTATTTTCTACGTTAGATGCAATCACTTCGTACAGACAGCAAAATCGCTAACTGCTAAACCTCACTTTTTTCCTCTGCTTCAATAGATACAGGGTGTCCCACAACTTTATGTCACAATTTTTTAGCTCTACAACCGAAACGCGACAATGTAGATCAACGACTTTGGTACCAATCGGGAGCTGACGCTTTGGAATTTCGTTTGTTTACCAAGGTCGTCCAGATCAGCGCGCTGGTTTCAAAGATATGCACCATACTAAAAATTTAAAAATTTTTAACAGCGTAGACGGAGACTTTTCGAGCCTGTGGCTCCTGAACCAGACGGCGCAAAGCCATAAGAGATAGCGAATTTGGAAGGTATTTTACTACTGATTCGACTCATATGAATGGTTTTTGGATTTACCTGAATGCTAAAATCAGCGTCATGCCTTTTAATGCAGTCGTCTGGTCTGCCGGTCCGTCAATGGAACATCTTCGAAAAGAATTGGAATCAAGCACAAGACAGTGGTGAATATATATTTTATGTGAACGAAGAATGTGGTTGACACTTCGAAGGCCAACAAAAATGAGGTCATTCGGGGTTGAATTTTTGTGACGCAGTTTTAGCCAACCAGTACTTTCGGTAATACCTAATTCATAAGTACCTTAATAGACTTTTCCTTAGCCAAAATTTCTCAAAATCAGTAATTGTACTGGTAAAACCAGTACGTCTGGTCATGGTCACTATGATTTGCGGTTTTCGACAAGTTCACACAAAATGATTACAACTCTGTCGATACGCTCAAACTTCTGTTAGTAATAATGCGTACCTAATTTCATAATTCCAAAATTCAGAAGATACATTTCAGATTTCTGTAGTACCTGTCTGTAAAAAGTTTGTGATTTTGAAGAGTAATGGTTTGAGAGCTAATTTAAGCGCGAATTACCGTTTTTGAAAGTTTGTGAATAATTTCTCATGACCATCATTTTGGAGAAATAAGTTTATTGTCAAGAAGAACAAATATCAAAGCTGCGTGTTAACTTTAAAGTCGTGATTTGTGACTTGCCCGTTTCAACGGTGAGCTGATTGATGACACAGGATACAGTTAAGATGAGAATAAATGCTAAGGATTGCAGAGTAATAATAACCGTATAAAGTTGCAGAAAAGAAGACTTGTCCTACGGTTGAAAAATGATCGCGCAGCGACAGCTCCGTTTTTCAGAAAATGCAGTTTAACGGGAAGAAAAGTCAGTGGGGCTTTTGGATTCGGTACGTTCAGAAGTCACGACTTCAAACGTTCACGTATTATTTTTGAGGTCAAAAAATAACAACGCAACCTACTAACTTTTCTTTGAAAGTTTAAAGCGAGGGTGAGTAGGATGGGAATAGCGTTCATTAAAATTATGAAAAATTGATAGCAAATCAGCATCAACATTATATTTCTTGAATTACGAATATCTACATGCGCTAAAATTGTGCCTGGTCTACATTACATGGGCTTCAACTCTGTGCACTGATTCATCAAGGCTCATGGCTCACGTGGAAGAACCAGCGCGGGAAGCAATGTCACTCATGTTTCACCCTGTGAATTTCGGCATGTATTAACGTTCCTATGTCGTTTTTATTTGCACGTAGCAGTTACAATTGCAAGTCAAAATAGAGCACATTCCATCCGATTGCACCCACTGAAGGGAACATGAAGCAACAACAACGTTGCTGCTATCTTAGATCGCCGCATCATTTCGGAGCAATCATCATTAATAAGATACACCTCTACACTTGATACATACATTGAGACACTCTAAATGACTATTACTACCACGTGTAGTGAAGAAGAATGGAGAGCCGGAAGTATCAAGAAGTTCTTAGTGAAAGAGGCAGGAGACAGAACCTTATTGTTTGTTTACCCACGGGCTCTGGGAAAACATTGATTGCGGTTAATATTATGAATAGTCCGGAGTTCCGGAAACCAGTGATAATGTAAGAATTATTAACAGTGAACTGTAGAAATGTCATAGCCCTCAGTTTAAGCTCTGGCGTCGTTTTCGTTACAGGAATATCAAGAAACACGTTTTCTTAGTACATACCTTGGAGCTAGCACACCAGCAAGCTGCTTTTATTCGGAAGCAGACTGACTTCCGAGTTCTTGTGTGTACGAGTGACTCAACAGGCAGCTGGCCAACAGCTGCCCGATTGAAAGCAGAATTTGAGAGTCATCATGTCCGTAATTTGTTGACTGAATAAATCATGTTGGAAATTCATATAGCCGAGGAGATTGAAAATTATTTTTTGTCATTATGTTCTTTTTACTATGCAGGTGCTTGTCATGATCGCACAAATTTTCTATGACAAGCTGTTAGAGAATATCCTCAGCTTCCGTCGTGTAGCTGTGCTTGTGGTGGACGAGTGTCACAATGCTACAAAGCATCACAGCATGAATGAGGTGAGCAAATTTACGATAAAGTGAACATGTACAACGCCTTATTGAAACTTGAGAAGAGTATATTTGTGCTGAACAGGAGGGTTACCCTAGTGTCCATGGCGAATCGAACTAAGATTATAGGACATGTTGCCTTCCCCTAGCATACCGTAAACCTAAAGCCGTTCGCCCAACTGCGGCCTAGTTTCCGAATTGTTCAAATTTGAGGTTTCATCGAAACTGGTTTTGGGAAAATTAACATGGGATTTCCCATAAGAAATTTTATGCTCCAGGGTCCCCCCTTTGTTGTTTTTCAATTTTTTCACTTTTTTCAAACTTATGAAAACCTTGCCTGTGAGCATGTTTCTGTCATTCTACGAGGGATTTACCACTCACCGAGTGTCGTTAGTACCATACAACGTCCAAATTTTCGCCAGCTGACGGCTTAAACGACGTGACGTGGGACGACAGAAACACGTTTGTTTGAATAATTCGGAAACTAGGCCGCAGTTGGGCGAACGGCTTTAGGGTTAAGGTATGCGAGGGGAGGGCAACATGTTCTATAAATCTTAGTTCGATTCGCCATGGACCGTAGGGCAACCCTCCTGTTTAGTGTCAACTTTTACATGCATATTATTACTAGGTGATGGGCTTGTACCATAGATACGTAGAGGAAAATCCATTTTCAGAGAGGCCCAGAATCATCGGACTTACTGCTACCATCAACAAAACCAAGATGAAAAAACTTACGGAGGAGGAAATGATGAAAGAAGTAGTCGCCTTAGAGACCAGAATGGACGCTACGGCACAGACTTCTGAAGATTTGAACGAAGTTGACAAGTAATATAAAGAGAGCAAAAATGGAGTTAGGATGCCTTTATTTATGTTCAGTGCAGGATAGGTGTACTCCTTGCTTAGATTCTCTACATCTTCGAAAATAATCACCTTGGATTACAACAGCGATGCGAAGGAATCTTGGGGGAATTTGCTGGAAGGGGTTGTGAATATCTATAATCTAATTGATAATCAGTCTACCCAACGAAATGGCGTTATGGATTCCATGATGGATACCTCGGATATTTATTTGAAGAACTTCTCGCGCAGTTGCGTCTATTCGACCCAGTCAAACAGTGTGCAGAGTGAGCTTAAACGAGTAATTAAGGATTTCCATGAAATCTATACTGGATTGGGTAACTACAGTTGATGGTCATTAAGCGTATTACATAGTCAGATTGATCAATTAGTATTTAAGGACACGCTGTTAATTGATAGGTCCATTAGGTGTATTCCTCATTCTGGATTTAAAAATTGACTGGCTTCGAAGGATGCAGGGCAAGCTTGACGATGTTAAGAGTCCCGACTCTTTAAACATTGATGCGTTACGGACACAGTTTATCCTGCTCCAGTACGTGAGATCCAAACTCTTCTGAATCTACAATGATATTACTGGATGCCAAATATAGGTGCAAAGTTGTTCTCCGAACTAGTTGCACAACATATTGCACGCGGACTTCGTGACCATTGAAGGTTAACTTACATGGACTACTTCTATTTGCAGGATCCGGCTTAGCAAAATGTTAAAGAAGGAAACTTCACTGTGTACTCCTACCAGCGCCCTCATGAAATTCGTATCTCACAAGGTTGAAGTTTTACTGAAAGCCTTATGTAGTTACAGGTACTAAAAGTAATTTAAAGAATTTTAAGATATCTTGGGAGGGTCACCATGTTGCTCCGTTTGTATTTACCTGGATTCTACCGTTTTAACTATTCTCACTTGAATTTAGGAACTCTGAGGACACGGATAACGCACTTATTGGATTGGTTTTTGTCAAGCGGAGATCCTGCGCTGTAGCCCTTAAAACCGTTATCGAGGTAAGTTGTTGGCTGTGGTTATAGTCAGTATTATTGTACGATTAGATACGAGTTTCATCAAACGGAAGTAGTGGGCTCCATCGTAGCTCTAAATAATACAGGTGGCAGGAGGTTGAAGTTCATCGGTGTCCTGGTGGTGGTAAGGCTAGAATAATAGAAAGTTTTGTCTTTGTAGCGCAAAGGTTTAGAAAAAGAGCTGAAATTCGGAGAAGAGTGCAAATTTGTTTCATGAGCGCTCCGCTGAAATTTTGAACGAGGTGGCACACAAAATGTAACCCCCTTCCAGCTTCCAGTTTCTCTGACTTGGAAGTTGCTGAAATGATGGATGGTCGTTTGGATTTGAGGCAGAGACTGAATACTATCCATTTTAAACCTTTTGAAACTAGGAATTCGGCAAAGCGGAACCATCTGTGTTTGGCTTTTTAAAAGCGCAAATAATAACAGGTACGAACAATATACGGAAGGATGCCAGTGAAGTTCGCGTGTCATCACTTCGACAGAAGAGAACTTTGGAGGAGTGAGTTGTCAATCATTTGTTTGAATAAATGGTCGACTAAATAATCTTGCCATTCTTCAGACCTTTCAACCCCGAATTCTAATTCCAGTTCTCATCCTCCTTATCCCGAAGTTTAAATAATGATTTACTTGTAAATTCGAATTTTGTAAAGGTTTCGAAACGGCCGTGTGAATCTGATAGTGTGCACGACGGTGTTAGAAGAGGGCGTTGATGTACCATCGTGTAATCTTGTTGTCCGTTTTGATGAAATCCATGGTTACTCATCCTTTATTCAAAGTATGGGTAGAGCGAGAAAACGAGGAGCTAAATTTCTAGCTTTAGCGCCTGAGAGTAAGAAAGTGTTTGCCGAGAGTCAGTTGTCGAATTTCCTAGTACAGCAGCGTATGACAAGCACTGTTCTTCAAAATCGAAGCCGTGATCCGGAAATATCGTCGTTCATGTCTCAACTTTTGATTGAAAGTGATGACGATGAAGACGATGACATTGATGATCTCTTACCCTTTGGGCCCAATGGACCCAAAATAACAGCAGCTTCTGCCATCCCGCTCGTTTACCAGTAAGTCATTTTCCTCTGAGCATTCATATTGAGCTAACAGCGACTGCCTTGTTATCATCATGAGTCGGTATAAAGTCCCACTGTTACCAAATTGTTTCGGACTATCGACGGAATTATTTGTGCGACTTTACTGAGTGTCCTTGTGTTATAGATACATACAGAAAGATAAGTCTCGGAATATCCTATCCTGGTGGGGGAACGTGGTACCACCCCGGGATATGTGTACGAAAACATTTCAAGCCTATGTCTTGATAACAGGAAGTCCGTTGTTCAACAAAGTAGTTGAGGTTTGTCATTATTTTAAGCATAATTTTTAATCACGGTTCATCAGTAATGGCACTCGTATCGCCACATCTCTCCCTCTCTCATTGCAGCAACAAGGACGATGACTGAGTGTAGAGTGCACTTGTATTCTTTTATTCTAATTTTGATCGTAGTACTTGTTTTGCTTTCTCCTTGGCAGGGTCCATTGGCAGTCTCAAGTTATCAAGCGAAACGAACTGTTTTCATGAAGGTGGCTAAAATGTTATGTGAAGGCGGAGCAGTTGATGAGCATTTGTACCCCGTATGATTGATTGACGGAATCAACTTGATAAGCTAGATTTTTAGAGAAATGATGATTCGGAGCATTACCAAACTGTTACCATAATTTAATTGCGGATTATATGTTGTGTGCATGTGAGCTAGAAGAAAAGCTTTCAATGACTTTCGAATTCGAAATATTTGTTTTATGTGGTGTATTTTTTATACCATTCTATGTCGTTTTTATCGTAAAAATGGAACTGGGGTGCTATCGATTGCTTGGACTGACGTGGCTACGAGTTTGGAATCAGGCGTTTTCCAGTCTAGTGTAGCCATAGCGCTGTGCGTTGTATTCTGATTGTTTACTGCTACCTGTTAGTTGCTAGGACTTGTGGACTGAAATTGAAATGTGCGACGGGAACATTTTATGATCTCGAAATATTTTGTAAACCTAGAATGCAGGAGGTTATAAACTGTTTATCATACCTTTGGCTCGAAATAAAAGGTTTTGGATACTTACCTGTGAAAAATACTTGTAAAATGATAGTTCTGGGTATTCTTTCACCGGCTTAAGTGATTTTACAGTGGAGAAACTGGCATGAAGAATTTAGATGTAACAATGCAAAATAATTTTCATAATGCAGTATAATGCACGAGATGGTGGCTATAACGGGCGACTCCTTATCAACAGTGCCTATGCTGTAGGGTACGCAGTGCATACAACAAAATTACGGGGCCTGCTTACAATGATGCCTTTTACCTCATCCTATAGGCTTGGCAACAGCATTCTAAAATTGACAGTCTCACCCAAAATTAAATGGAAATGCTCATAGTGCCGTTAGCTTCTACATGTACGCAGCAATGGTTACATACCAGTCTTTTGTACCAGTACCTCCGGTATTGATGGTCCTGGGAACTCACAACAGCTGAGTTTACCACGGAGAACCGAGGGTTAGCCGCGGTGGTTTACTTTACTTACTACTTATTACTTTTTACTTACTACTTTGATCATATTAATTATATGTTTTAAGGTGTAATGAAGGGCTGCATGCACTGTATTATTGTACACTGAAATCTCCGATCCTATTTCATGTAGGTTTTTTGTTTATGTTTTATGTAGGTACACACTGTAATTTTCGGACCATGCTGTGTATAGTCAATGCTTCTTACGTTGTACACTTTGTAATGCGCTCTAAAATTACCTCTTGTGAGTATTCCGTACTACCAATGTTCTATACTGTACAACTTAAGGAGGAACAGCCGGGCGGCATTACATCTTCGGGATAATCCTTCCGTGGGAATATATCGTGGGTACCATATTATAGCGGAGATTTGTTCGCGGGATGATCTCGGACCTCGGAAAATACCTATATGAATCCTACTGTACGAAAGCCTGTGAGATGTTCTACGTCAGTGATATTGAAGGAGGGAGAGTTCTCCCAAATATAATCTCCGTGCTGAATAAAATATTGTGGAGGTGGAAGGATGGCCCAGATGTGCACAATAATACCCTAATTTCCTATCCTGTCTCGCGACTTGCGTTTGCAATTGGAACATGTGTCCCCCATATATCACGCAGCTCCGAGTACAACATTCTTACCATGGCCTGATCCAATCCAAAATTCTAAGCATTGCTAAATAATTGTCTACGACCATATCCTACACTCATCATCATGTTTAAAGTGTATGATCAATGAACTGGGTTTCCGCCCCGTGAAGTCTCTCGCACAGTATGTGAGAAAATGTGGGGGTATGATGATCTATTTTAGTATGTGGAAATATCTCCATCGGTTGAATGCATGCATGCACCCGCGAACTCACACATCTTCATGCTCAAGTCACGTAACCCTGTGCAAAAACTACTTTCTGAAGAAGCAAGTCCGAGCATTTTTCACCGATCATCCGTCGTCATTCCTTGTCTTACGAGTTGATCTCCGTGTAAGTTTTCCATGAATTGCGCTCACTTCCTTGCACTTCTCAGTCTGGCCCTCCTGGTCACGTCGGCTGACCTTGGAGGTAACCGGACGGCGACAGTGGGAAATGAAGGCCGAAGTCGGCGGGAGCATCGGGGTCGAAAGGCTGAGCTTGTTCGTCAGCTAATGCGCTCTAGGGTTGAGGACGGCTCGGTCCGACTTGTAGACGGCGCCAACGATCACGAGGGTAATACCTTACTGGCACTTATTTCAGTTTGTCTGCTTACATGTTACCTCTAGTGGGGTATTTTAGGGAGGGTGGAAATCTACCATAATCAACGCTGGGGTCCCATTTGTGATGATGAGTGGGACGAGCGGGATGCCAAGGTTGTGTGCACCCAGCTGGGCTACAAAGAGGACAAGACAGACTATAAAGTGGAGATAAGGGCCACTCATACCGGGAGATTCGGGCCAGCCAAGGGTAAGTTATTTAATTTGTAAAGGCTAACAGCATTAACGGTCTGGTAAGCTCGTTTCTTGGTGTACGAGGCGTCATTGTATTCTTCAGAACGCTACTGGTTAGACAATGTCATGTGTGATGGGCAAGAGAAAAAGTTGGGAGAATGTCGCCATGACGGTTGGGGAATTCACGATTGTACTGATGTGGAAACGGCTGGAGTGATCTGCGCGCGGGTAAACCCAACATCGGAGGACAAGTTTGTCCGGACAACCTCCAAGCCGTTACTGAAGCCAAGAAGCCAAATGAAGGTAACCCTTTCCGCTAACTCTGCAGCCTTCGAGTTCTAGTATTCCTTACAGACAGTTCTGATCGTCTGTTTCGTTATTCCGTAGACTGCTGAGGTGAAGCTAGATGGAGGCCGCCTTCCGAATGAGGGTCGTGTCATGGTCAGATTTGCTCCAACTGAACGTAAGACCACACGTGGGGATATGACGTGAATAGTTCGCGGGGATATTGACGGTTCGTCTCATGTATTTCGGTATGTTTAGAGTGGGGCATGATTTGCGGGGATGGGTGGTCACTTCGTGAGGCAGGGGTGGTGTGTCGGGAACTGGGCCTGGGATTCGCACAAGATGCTCCACAGACAGACTTCTTCGGTGGATCTGTGGAGGAGATCATAACAACTGGGGTAAACTGCAACGGGACGGAGGAACAGCTGTCGCAGTGCTACCATCATGAACGGGCTCCGAATGAAAGTAGAACTACTTTTTGCCCGGGAAATGAAAAAAATTTTGCCGCTGTTGTCTGCACCACACGTGAGTTACACAGCATATGCATAGTCTAATATAAGTGTCTAATATTAGTCTACAAATCTCTGTCTCGCCATCGCCGGTGCATAACAGACCAGCTGGTACTGGAATTGGTAAGACGAAAAAGAACAAGCATTTTCAAAATATAGAAAAAGTTGGCCTTTGGCTAATCTATGTGGGCCTCATGCATTTGGCTGATCAGGCTTTTGTTTTGACAACTTTCTTGTCCCATCTTAACGAGCACCTTACATAGTATTGACAGTAACTATGCCACGCCGCGTGGGAAACCTCGCTGGCAAAAAGTATTTTTTTTCATCCACCTTGTTCGTACGCATACAGTGAAATTGAAACGGGAAGAAGAATTCGATTCCCTCACAAAAATATATAATTGTGCTTACTTAATCACACGATAGGGTTCGCAACTCAACTTTGGGTCTGATCAAAGCAGTGTCCTATTCCTTTGTTATGAAATTGTGAAAAAACATTTAAATTATGATAAAATTTTCGCAAATCAAGTTCTAGGGATCAGCTTTAAATGAGTGTCTCATACAACATTGCAGGAATGCTCTTACTCTAAAAGATAAAGAAGACAAAGATTTCTCATCTGGTGCAAAATACGTTTAGAAGTGAATGCAGACGCACCAATTAAATTTAATTTTAAATTGATTATTGATTACTAAAGCTAGAGTAATAATCATGCCCATATCTGTGTATGAGACATGTTACCTATGGCATTGGCCTAATCTGTCCCATATGACAGACACAAAATGTCTGAAAACGGTAAGATTACTTTGGAGGCGTAGTTTTGCAGCCCGTTGTAATTAATGAAATCTCAGGAATGCTCATTCATCACCAAGTCGGTGATGTTTTGTGACAAATGTCTAGCAGCTCCAGCATTGGTAATGCCAGTATGCCCCGAGTCGAATTATCATTTACTCATACAATTTTTCATGTTCTACTTTTAAAATGGAATCATTCTTGGCTTTTCGAGGTAGCGTATTTAACATTGCAGGCAGTTACAATAGAACCTCGATAATCCAGGTTTCTCTCGCAGCAGATAATGTTGGACCCTATTACAGAATCCGTGTTAAGGGGTAGATTAGGAGTGACTGTGGACGACATGGTCGGGAAATAACAGTTACTTTTAGCGGAAGTCCGTATTAAATGGGCACGGTACGGATAAGTGAGGTTTTACTGTATTCTGTAGCAAATTTACGATATTTTAGAACAAAAAGCTACACAGTTTTGCTTCAGAACTAAAGTATGTGCGTCATGTGGTATATTCTAGGTATGATGCCCTGTCCTATAACCCCTGAGTGAGTAGATGCGAGTTATACACCTTACCTTCACCTCCTATTCCTATTCAGTAATCCGCTCACGAAGAGAATAACAAGAACATGGAAAGAAGCAAAAGCCTCACATTCTAGTCGTAGATGGTTACTTGTCCATTATTCGATGATCCCGTCTATCGAACGAAATTTCATCTTACCACAGTGAAGCACCAAACACCTATTGCGCTCATCTAATTTACCAACCACATATCATTTCCAGCTAGTGACCATTTTGCCGAAAGGCAGACACACGAAATCAAATAATTAAACTATATGAACAAGAACTACCGATCATTAACCGATTGATTACACAGACTCCAGGCAGTCTAGTCCCGCTAAAAGTGAAAACATCTGACGTTTAACTAGCGGACATTTCCATATGCATAATTTAATCCTGATGGGTTCGACAGGCGTTCTTTCAATTAATGGGACAATCTAACCATCTTCATTACTATGTAGTTTATCTAGCAAAGGAACAGCCCAGCACGCATTTTCATTTCATATTTTGTCAGTGTCAGGGAAGTTTCAAGTCTTATTTCGCCCAGGTTTACCCGACTTGGTACCTGATGCCTTTGAAGTGCAGAGGTCTGCATACTTGGAAGATAAGCAGCTGTACTTTCTCCAATGCGCCATGGAGGAGAACTGTCTGGCCTCGTCAGCGTACAAGTAAAGTTTTGTGCATGTATATTAGATGCGTTCGAATCAACATTATTTGCGGCGAGAGTTAAGATTTTTCTTTCTATCCACAGGCTTCAGACGGAGAATGCTTATGGATGGCATTTAGATACTCGGCGGCTGCTTCGATTCACAGCAAAGATAGTTAATCAAGGGACAGCTGATTTCCGTCCAGCGATCCCAAAGCACTTGTGGCAATTTCATGCCTGCCATCAGTAAGGACCGTAATATCATTTAAGCTGGGCGCACATGGCTAAGATTTTTTTTGGGCGGAGATAAGCTCCCTGAAACACAATGTCACGCAAGATAATTCATCACCTATAACAAAGTGCAGCCCAACACCAATTCTTGGGTTTAAGCCAAAATTCTCCATGGCTACTCAGTGCATATTTTATCACGTACAAGCAACTTACTTATCACATCGTGCTAAAGTGTCACATGCCACATTCGTCCCTGATGCAGTGTTATTCTTTGGTCAAACGTAATCAAATCATGCACGTAAAATGTACGTCACGCAACTTTAAATTCGCGAAAAGAAATATGCCTGACATTTACTTTCCTGCAAAAAAGTTGTCCCATTTGCGCCCAGCCATTAAATTTTTCACAAACACGAACTCAGATGGCTAAAATGATGCTTCTGATAGGCACTACCATAGCATGGAAGTTTTTGCTGTTTTTGACATCTTGGACCACGAGGGTACGAAGGTTGCCGAGGGGCACAAAGCGTCATTTTGCTTGGAAGATAATGAGTGCACAACGACGAATGAGAATCGTTACCACTGCGCCAACTATGGGGATCAAGGGATTAGTGTGGGTTGTGCTGACATTTACAGATCAAATATTGACTGTCAATGGATTGATGTTACTGACCTCATACCTGGTGTTTACACCTTCAAGGTAGTGATCTACAACTGAAATTCGTGCCTTCCCTACTGCGGGTGGTTTAAAAGAGCTAATGTGGCACTCGATGTTTAGGTGACCATCAACGGGGAGATGAAAGTTGCCGAGTCGGATTTCACCAACAATGCAGTGGAGTGTCGGCTTCACATAAATCAAGGCGGAGCAACAGTGACGGGATGCTTCGTTACGAAACCTTAATATGGAATAACTTTGCATATTCTTGCATGGAGGACCTCACAGCATATAACCTTTTTTAGCTCGGCTATATAACGTTTTATCGCTGACAGAATCGTTATCTAAAACTAAAATTGTCTCATTTCTGCTTGTGAAAATTCCATTCAAGGTGAAGTTGAAAGTGCCGTGAATAAATTATTACAATAATCTGTAGACAATAAAAATACCAAGAATTTGAGTTTTTGTAAACTTGGGATCCAAATAATATTTTATTGCAGAATCAAATCCACCTCTCTCTTCTTGCACCACACAGACATCAATTTCATGGATACCGCTTGTGGAAAGACATTCACATATGATGCAATCAAATAACGCTGAGGTCGGAGATAAAATAAAACTTCAAAATTTCATCTCCCGATTACACAGCACTACTGGACATCATAACTGCACGCAGACACATATTTATAGCGCTATACAAATAACAAAGCTGGGAGAGGTTACCGACGCTACACATCGTCTCTCTGATGAAACGAAATTCTGTCATACTCGGATTAAAAATGCATAGCCACCAAGCACCATGTAAAAATAACATTATACCCCCTGAGTTTGGTGGTCCAAACGAGATATCTTTTCACACCTCACTGTTTGTTTTTATAAAATCTTGCATCTACCTTTCAAAGCCATTCATACAATCCAGTTGCTGTAGCCACGAAAAAAGTTTCATTACAACAGTATAACTCGAAAGCACAGCAATTAGTTACTTCACATTAGTCACATTATGGAGTGCTTCGTCAAATGCCCTTATGTACACTGGTACACTTATCATGCAACACAACGACGGATTTGAGTGTCGAATGGACTGTTTTTGCACCAAGCCTGAACTTCAAACGCAAATGTCAGTGCTGTAGATTCTACAAAACTGTGCGAAAGTTGCTAATTCAACCCCGACCTATTCAACTGATGATTTTGGATTTGCCGTAATACTTACAACGTCAAAATTCACGTATGAGCGCGCCTTCCTGTCAACGGTCAAACCTACGAATTCATGCGCATAATGTGTGCATGTGTGGAATGACTTTATATGTTGTGTTAATCACACAGTGTGATGTCATCTTTGAATGAATGACAATGGCTTTCGTTCAGGCGATCCCATTACCGTTTTCGTATGCATCCCTTTTCTGCCTGTGCTCCTGGCAAGCTTTGATTTTCAGATTTGAACTTAATTGTGCGCAGTTATCAGTTAATCAAATCAAATGCTGTTCGGACAACTTTCCCTCATTTCAACTGTTAACACTACAGTTACGTACTATACAGGTTCCGTTTAGTTTATTATTCTAAAAATGGGACATTTAAGACGAGTGATCGCTGTGGAATTAAATTTCTGTTTCATTAGAAATTACATGCACACCCCCTGATTACAATTGTTCATACATGTAATTCACAGCTACATGACCAACAATCCATTAACGGGCAAAATATAAGGTTTGCCAACGCTGAGCGTTATCATCATACTGCTTTACAATATATGTTTCTCTCTGACATAACACTGATGACACTGACTACAAAATGGTAAGCATAGCTATACCATAACGGAAAGTGTTTTTGACGTCGCACAAAGTTATATTTACAATGATTGAATTCGGGGCAGCGCAGGGATTTCCATGTAGCCTTTCATGATTGGCGTGTGTTGATTGACTTGAAAAAGCTATATAACCTCTGCGCAAGGCTAAAAATATTGCTTCTCACATTTTGTTGCTATTCGATGATAGCTCACGTACGAACTGTTGTGTATGATGTGCGATAGTGATTTTTCAAGGGTGTATATGAACCCTATTTTATAGACTGAGGAGGTGAAAAGGAGGGTCAGGTCATCCTATGTAACTTGATGTGTACTACATGTGAAATAGGGGACACATGAGTTAAGTTATCCTTGCAGTTTGTATTTTGTCGTTTTTCGCTCTCCTTCCCGTATATTAGAGTATTTAATAATGTAACAATTTTCTAATCAGTTCCCGCATCAGGAATATATTCACTTTAGTGTCCATCTTCCACGTGCCCTCACCTACAGCAGGGATCTCCCATCCCGCACATTAGCTTGTGATGACTTGGTACAAAATTAATAATTACAGGTAGCACATTTCTGACGTCTGGCAGACGCCCACCACGACTCTGATCGGTTCTCGCCTTTCATCCCTGACTAGTTTTGTTGTCAGATGCGATTCACAAGTGGTCACACACGTGTTAAATCCACGGCAACAGGTCGATAGGAAGGCAAGAATTTGGTGCCGTCATAAGAGCCTCATTACAATTAGAGTGACAGAACTTCAAAGAGCGTAACGCATGTCAATGAACATGTCAAGTTAACGTCCGCATACCCCCAAAATATATATTCTAAGGAATAAGGGTATGAACCAGAGAAAGTGTATGATAGCAGAGAAATTCACACAATCCGAGTTTCAATCCTTCACAGCCATCAAGATTATACGGTAACTAGACGACTGATACTGACGACTACCAAGAAACCTGGATTAAATATTGCAGTACTACAATATAGGTTTCTTGGATGACTACACCACACATATTTATATGTCGATACCTTACTTTTTGTGGCCCTATGGCATGGCGCAGAAAAATAGCGCGATGACTTCCTGGGATGATTCGTGTAAAAAATTCAAGCCGTCAATCGAGCACAAAGTTCGGACTGAACATATTACACATCTCTCTCGCTCTCATTCTGGTTTCATGCGCACTAACTGTATCGGTGAAATACTTGATTGAATAATAAACACTTCATACGCACGGTCTTAACTCACAGTTTTCTTTCTGCCCTAGTATTATAGTAGTAGTATAGCAAATAATATTACAGTATAGTACGGTTTCCATGATCACAACATTTTTTTTCTTATTCTCGAGACCGAAGTTGAAACCGGAGGTAAGTGATCCTTGAATTTACTACGATACAGTTCCTCCACCATGGTAACCTTCAGCGGTACTACCGCGATGCAGATGTGTGGGGAAAGCACCTTGATCTCATCACTTGGGTGAAAGCAATCTATTATTACGTCTGATTTCAACTCGGCTCTCCAGAGTTTCCAACTTTGTTTGGCCGTTGTACAATTAACAATTAACAATCTCATACGATTTCTCTGGGAATCGTTTTATGTAGGAAGTTTATACTTTAGTACAACAGGATCTTCTCACGCTAACAGTTTTCACTCCTTTGTAAGAGTAAGTGACTACACACAGTACACAGTAAAGTTACTTTATAGATATTTACTATATATAGATTCACATTCAGATGGGAACGTCTATAAAAGTGAACATTGATAATTATTATTTGTATCAATATTATTATTATTCCAGAATATTGTTATTGGTGTACGTATTCATGCACGAGCACGTTGTTGGCTTGCGTGCGTCAAAATACAGACACACAGACACACACACACACACACACACAGACACACACACACACACACACGCACGCACGCACGCACACACCCTCCATAGAACTCGAGATGGGATGCCCCATGTCGTACGCGGATTACTGTTGTTACCTGTCAAGCATTTCTCCCAAAAGCAACTGAGGAAACGGAAGATTACAAGAATATCGACTGCAGTTGCCTGTGAATATACTGTCACAGAAATACGCCAGCGTTGTTTACGTTTCAAAGAGTGGAATTCTTTGAAGTTCCCATCGTAATGCTTTAATCCGACGCCAGTCATCCTTACGTTCTCCTACGTGCGGAACGGTTTTTTGCATTCACGTGTGGTCGTCGTACTTGTAGGCATAGTAACACAAAAAACCTACTCACTCAGAACAACAGCTAAAATCTAATGAACGACACGGCGGTTTATAACAGTAATTACTGTGAATATCAATAACAACATCAAACACATCAACTTTTTTTGACGATAACTATTACCAGTTTCTATACCTATCCATGTTCATCAATAGGGGGAACACAGAACCTCCAACGAGACACCGTATATAAGGTATAAGCGTCAAGATGTATTTTCCTGTAACATCCTCCATAATATGCGTATACCTGTATGCTGAAAGTCGTTCAACAATCATAACTTCGTATATTGTAGGACTGGGGAGCCGTACTACCACACGGTTAATCATGTCCTTTGTCCATTATCCGGCTTCATTTACTATATACTTTACTCTTCAAAGATGGGTTTGGATTTTGAGACATATGTTCCGCATGATTCTGATAATCTCGGGTCCTGTCTCGATACTATTCTGCTCCTGTCTCAGTTATGCGAGCTGTGCAGCAGTGGGCAAACTTTCATGCAATTTACATGAGCATATATGTGCTAGGCACAATTGCGTACCTGTATTTGGATAGCTGACTCTACGCCCATATGGTGGCCAAGGCTGCAAGAAACTGGGAGAAATGTTCTTATGAGCTATGCAGAGACTATCACTATTATCCTATATTCTTTTGCCAATTGTAGCGTGCCTGCTAGTCATTTAAGCTTGAATATTCTTACTGACTGCCTATGGCTATGTGTGTGAGCGTTTGCTACAGTGTGGAATTGTTTTAATCACTTCTGATGTGACACAGGTAGTGAGGTAGAGTTGTCATAACGGCAGAGCAAACGGGCTTCCCGGTGTTTGCTGTAGGAGCGGAGATTTATTTTGGCAGCACCTTATGTATAGTTTCACCGAAGGCGAGAGGTCCCAACTTTTGACACTGGGCGCATACACACGTACGTACAGAGGCAACACGTCTGGTGGGAAAGTAATAATTATATAATCATTGTGATAGGAATCACGACAGTTAAAGTTGATGCTTTTTTCTTTTTGAGTACGTGGAATGGTAGAGACTCGTATGAGAGCAGGAACTTAGGCGAAATATAAGTTGTACACACACACACGCTGATAGTTAAAATGCTTAAAATAATAATTACTACTACATAGGGTCTAAATATCCCCGTTGTGTTCTGTAGTGAGTCCATTTCTTAAACAAATACGAAGCACAACATTTGTTGAGATTCAGCACTACTGCCTGTACCTCTTCCGCGGCAATTATTGTAACACTGTTTCACACATATACACTCTCAGCTGAACAGGTTACTACAGGTACTCTTGCAAGGGTGGGTGGGCATCCAAAATTCAACAAGGTCATCACAAAATAACAGCATTATTATACAAAAAAATGAGTCTTCGTAATACAATTTTTTTCCATCTGAGATTTCAAAGGCAGAACAGAACTGAATCATAATAATAATAATGATAATAATAATAATAATAAAGACTTAACTAAAAGGCTTGGGGGAGAAGGGATTTGTGGTAGAGTAGCGGATGTTCCAGCACAGCAGGAGGAGAGGGAGGACTACACAAACCAAGCGAGCGTGAAGTATATATCGCACAGGATACTACATATTTTCTTACTCCGCCATCTGGTATGGCTGATGATAACACTAACAATTAATATTTGAATCTGGTGTTGATAATTTTTAGGAGGAGGAAGAATCTATTGATGATCTTGTAATTCACCATAGAAATCAACTTTCCCGCTGTGCCGCAGAGCTACTACTGGAGTCGGATTTTTTCTAGAATCACAAGCACAAGGAAGGGACAGCAATGTTAAAATGCTACATTTCCACATGGATTCCTTCGTACAATATCCGGTATTTGTATACTACTTACTTTGACTTTTCTACGGAATGGAAAACAGCCTTTAGTTTCTGGGGGAGGAGGGCAGTCGAGGAGAAGATCTGGCGTTGGGGTATTATTCGGTCCAAATACGTTCAGTTCCGCAAAACAGTTCGTTTCAACCATCTAAAAGTTTCGATAAGGTAAGACAAATGTACGGTAATAGAGTAATCGGAAACATACAGTGCACATATATGTGATCATAGTCTATGCCCGAACGAAAACTATTGTGCGAATTTCAGAGGCACTCATTTTCTTTGCGGCAAGACCCGCCGCCCTCACCTCGTTCTGCCAGGGGATGGACACAGAGCCCGTATTGAACTTTGAGTAGAATGAATCATCACTGGCATCCAAGTTTACACCTTTGACCGTTGAAAACTGTTCAATGTCCAGCACGTCCTTGGCATACACGGCATGGGGCTGTAACAGTTGAGTTGACAAATGGAAATTAGTCTTAAAATTTACACCCCTGGACGCTATTAGGATCTAATGGACACCCAAGCCCCTCTGGCTTTCTCCTAAAATCTGAAATATTTTGCATGATGCATACAAAGCCTGTATCGTAGCGAGCCTGCTACGTAGAGAGGACGGCCATCTCCGAAATATAGCAAAATTATAGGCGGCGCCAGTACTAACTGTAACAAGTATATGATGACATTATTGCAGAGGTTTCAACTCACATCGGGGGTAAACGGAGGTTCAACCAATCCCACTTCAAGCCGTTTCCAATTCATAGATGCGTAGAACGGATGCTGTTTCACATCTTTGGCTCCTCTCCGTCCTGCATTGCATCCTAACCGCTCCTTCGGTGATTTCCTTAGTAACTGCGGGGACGAAAAACATTTAATAGAACGACAATAAATTAGTGTTCAAAAGGCTAGTGTCCACTGCTAAACTCCGTCTTCAGGCATTTGAACAAAGTTAATTTCCATCCTCGCGCGAAGCACACAGCTGAGCATGCTGGATATAGTAGTCCCTTCTTTTACTATGCGTGTACAGCATGAGGCATTCAGCGCCTCGAAACAGTTCGTTTCCCTTGTCCGCCTCCGTCGTCGGCATACACGGTGCAATTTGACGGCATGATTTTTTAATGAGCTTAGAATTATTGATGGGATTATGAAAGGTGGGTTAGTTCCACATCGCACCCCTGCTGCAAGCTCGTTCAATTACATTTATTTAACTACCACGTCGCGGGGGTAAGACTCAGGAAGTTTGGAATCATAAATTAGGAGTAGGACGGCCGGGGACGACAAGAGTACGAGGTGGTACATAGGAATAGGCATATACGTACGCAAGGTAAGGCCCCTATGAGTCATTACCATTTGGCAGAGTGTCTTCGCCTCCTCGGAGAAGCGAGAAGAATATCTTTCGGGCTCTTCCTTCACGCGCCTGTCCACCTCCTCCCTCTTCACCTTCTCTTTCCGTGCACGGAACGGTGCAGCCCCTTCTATCATCTCGTAGAGTAAACAACCGAATCCGAACCAATCTGGACTGAAAGTGTACCGTTCGTTGTCTATCACTTCAGGAGCTGAATCAAACAAGATAAGACAAACAAAAAACTTGATTGATTCATCCTCCCAATCGATTATTATAACCTCTTTCTCCAATCCTCCCCAATTTTGTCAAACATATCCTCCAACATAAAAAAAATCACATTTGCTTCAAGTGGAGTGAGAGAGTCATTTCCACGGGAAAATTCCACCTCGTCACGTACCCATATAGCCGACCGTCCCAACCCGACCACGAACTGTCTCTCCTTCGGGAACTTCAATAGCTAATCCTAAGTCCGAGATTCGAACGTGGCCATGGTCGTCCAGTAAGATGTTCTCAGGTTTGCAGTCCCGATACACAATTCCCAGCAGATGTAAATGGTCAAGCCCGCAAAGAACCTGTGGTGTAGACACGTAAGGAAAAACAGGGAGGACGGAGAGATTAGATTGAGTGGACCTTTGTCAACAAGGGTGTAGCCATAATTATAATTATACTCTCAGAACAGAGAAACTTCTACAGTCGGTTCCATCCCATCCGCTATCAACCTGCTATTATCATTAATATTATACTGCTATTATTGCTATTATTATTATTTTAATCATCATTTGCGTGCGGGTGCCATGAAAAGGGTTTTACCTCGGCGGCGTAGAACCGTGCTCGATCCAAGTCAAAGCCCGGATCACTGCCCATATTGTAAATATGAAACTTGAGGTCACCACCGTTCATGAGGGTGAGAACTAGGCACAGAGAATCCTTCGTTTCGTACGAGTACGCCAAAGACACGACAAACTTGGAATTGATCCTCTGTAGAATCTGCTTTTCCGTCAGAACCATGGCTTCCCCCCGTCGTTTCTTGATGCGCTTCTTCTCCAACTTCTTGCAGGCATACATCTTCCCCGTAGCCCTCACTTGACAAGCACAGACCTCCCCAAATCCTCCTTTCCCCAGCACCCGGTACATTCGGAAAGTTTTGTGGGTTACAAGTTGACTGAAAATTCCGGGAAAAGAGTCATATCATTCACAAGCCTCGAGTACCTCTGACGTCTCTGCCGTCCTAATAAGTTTCTACTGTCCTATTTCCAGTTTCCCCGTCCCTTCCTCTTTCATAACAAAAAAACAACAACAACAACTTCACAGAAGCCACATGCAGGATCATCATCGATACACCGAGGGGAAGGGTCGGGAACATATTAAATTATACATATATTTACTATGACATGGGACAATCGAAAGTTGATATGACGATAATAATCATATAAATAGTGATGAAAATATTAAAAAAGTAAGGAGGTACACGTACTTTTCCAAATATTTCCATTGGAGATACCTATGAAAATACATGGACTGTTCGAAGAGATGGAAAGGCTTGTCGGCAAGGAAGCTCTTGACTTGACCAGTTGCCACCCCGAATTGGTCTTTATTCCCCGTACTTATTTCACATCTTTCTATGACCGCCGCATCCACCAGGTTCACCGGTTCGGGGCTCTGGATCAAATCACATATAATTAAGTGAGCACCCGTGCACATCAATCACATGTGCACAGACATATCGTCACGTCACCGCCGTCGCCTTCCGTCCCCACCATGTGTGCGTAGCACACGTCGTGTCGTCTGTACACACAAAATGTACAAATACTCAGTCTCTCTTTCCACTCATTTCCCCCGCCCCTTCTTGCTCCGCCCAGACGGAGACAAGGATTTTCGTCCATTTCTTTATCATCATAAAGCCAACATGACCATGTCATTCCTTTCCGTACGAGCCGAAAAAATCAATAAGCCCACCATCTACCCGGCAGTACAGGGAGCGTGTGTACTTGCAGCAGTATATAGGAGTTCAAACAGTCGCACCCATTACACAAATCTTTCCCCAAAAAAACAGTCAGTATAGCATATCGAACTTTTGCTCCACGCAAGACGGTGACGACGGATGGACGACGGGAAACAATAACTTACATTACTGGCGAGGAAAGTATTGAATATCGTCTTGGATAGCTCCAAACGGCGTTCGTCCATCTCAATTTCATATTTTTCCTAAACCATACACAAAATGTCATCATTCATCTTCACAGGGCAAAGCATAGAGCGGACGAAGTCAAAGGAGAGTTATACAGGATACGCAAACAAAGTCATAAACCATAGCCACCCCTCTCCCCCATCATCAACAAATGTATAATCCAACAGAGTACAGTATATTTTCCCGACATTAGAAGAACTTCTGTCTAAATGTATATACGTGTACATGCAACTCTGACTTTTGCACACTCCAACATGTTCCTCTCACACTGTTCTTCTTGACTCTGACTCAAAATTACAGGCGGCTATGGATGGCCGGGGGAATCCCAAAGGAAACAAAAATACACTACTACTGCAATCAACTTCACTTGAGGGAAGAAAAAAAACGAACCACGGCATCGAGGAACCGGTTGCAGGTATGGTAATGAGCGTTCGTAGCCTCACAAAACTGGCGGAACAGAAGCCGTCCGATGGGTTGCTGATCAACAACGTAGCCGTAAACCACTTCTATTAAAATAGAACAAGGAATTCGGTGTTAGAACAAAACTTAAATACTTTCATCCGATCTCACACACACACCACTTCATCAACCCATGCTCTTCCTCTTCGGAATGGAAGGCCAAGTACTGTTATATGAGGTTCATTCAAAGAATAATACTCAGTCTCAGCTCTGTGAGATACTCGTCCAGCCCTATCGTAGATCGTAGCCCTTCAGTAGCTCAATGTGGGCTCAAAAAAAAAGAACAACTTACCGATCTTATTTTTTATGTCAATACACTGCGAAATGTGAGGGAACTGCAGTATTTTCCGCCACTTCTTGCTCTTCCCTTTATTGCTATCTGTTGTGGATAGAGAAAAAAATCAACATGAATTATTGACCCATGTCATATGTCATCGCCTCCTCCCATATTATTATTATATACTGTCAGCATAGTTTTCACTCATTCACACGCTATCATCACTCATAAACGAAGGGCATAAAATCAAAGTCAGATTAAGTCCACACATCATGTATTTTCCACTGCCCAACCATATCTCTATGCATAAAAATACACATCATTATCAAGTTCATCATCAATCACATCCTTGTCCATATTGCCGCTGCATCTTACTACAGCGCAATCCCTTTTTCATGCAAGTAGACATTATTTCTACGGTTATTGTTATTATATACTATAGCATTATTCATCATAATTATTCTTTCAGTAATACTTTCAATACACTTCCCTTCCCAAAGCATGCAAAATCCCGACGTTCAAACTGATTTGATCATGCGAACAACGGACCGGAACGGAGGAAAAACTTGCCTGTAGCTGTTGCTGCTTCCCATCAACAACAGTGAAGGAGAAAATGAAGGACAGCCCATCAGGTATGGAGGGAACAATCATCACACCAACGTCATCGTGAACACATTACCATTAGCACACCAGGATCCCGCCCAGGAGTAAAACATGGAAAAATAAAAAATAAAATCAATCGTCTCAACATTAGTTTTTTGTAGAGAGAAAATCACCGTAGACCACATGTGTCGCTCCGAACATGGAAATGATTTTAGCAACTCTCATCATCCTGACGAGAAGCTCGGGCCATCACCTTCACGTTTTGTATTATGCACAATAACACACACACACACACACGCACCCAGGAAGACCCGCACCACACTCTCAGCCATAGTTTGTCAGTCAAGCAACAGTTCAGCCCGCGCGTCAGAGGATATAATCCGCCACGACCACGACGACCCATTCCATCGTGTGACATATTAAGAGCGATAAATGTATCCACTATACCACCCTCACTTTTCCGGTGTGTTCCATATTAATAGTGTTCAGAGTAATCATATCGTACACAATAGAAGTACATCTACAAATACAAATTGTATGACTATAGTACCTATAGTGATCTCCCATATACCCCCACACATAAGAGGCCCTTTTGGCCCTACTTCGGAACCCTCCAGTAAGTTGAATGCATAATTCTATTCACTATGATTTGTTGGTGAAGGTCCGTTCGTTCGTTCATGTCCGCGTTGGCTGAACCACCATTTTGCATGGGAAGAACCCCGAACTTATTCCCACAGGGCCATCACCCCACTGGAGGTGATGAAGTGGAAATTTTATCCGTTCCGGCTTTGAACCAATAAAGAAAGCAATTCACATCCACGTCCACTTCGGACATAATCACCCATAAATGGATGAAAACAATGAGTGAGTGAGAGGGACAGAGAGAGAGAGAGAGAGAGAGCGGAGTCAGACAATTTGGCTTCTAAAGTGCTCATCATCTCCCCCGTATGTATTAGTCATAAGGCACACCCGATAACGGGAACCATTCAACTTTCTTCCACTGGAAATCTCCGCCAGAGCTTCATCCTGCGGTCATTCCCGGAAAGTGAGGAAACCATACGCCGCCGCAGGATATAGAATATATAAATGACTCCAGCGAAGCCCAGGAAGTCGCACGGAGGCAGATATTACTAATACATATAGACAGAACTACTTCGAGCTTCCATGCGTATACTATAGCTTTTCACGTGTGCCTAATACGCAATAGCTCCCCCTAAAATCCAATTTTCATTGCTTCCAATCACTTCAAAAGATATCACGACTTGCGTAACCCGGAGAAGGACTCCACACACATCTTTCCCATCTGGATCGTCAGAGTTACGGAATCAACAATCACTACCCCTTCCTATCCAACTATAAAACGAGCATTATGTCACTGGAAATATTGTGCGAATATGTGCCACATACATTCATCCCCAGTATGCCTACAGTGCAACGTCTACGACGAATCTCCAGCCTCCCTTGAAACCACCAAAGTCTCTGCTATGACACTTCATACCTAACTACTACTGCCACTACAACTACTATAAATGCGTGGGAGTGGACCGGTTTCATATTTAGAATGATTACATTGTGACTGCCAGGTGGACTTTTGCCTACATCCTGAAGTTCCATTCATATCCCTCTTATAAGCCCACTTGATACTGGAGAAAATGTGACCAGAATTTCGATGAGATACCACTAATACTCATGCGGTTAGCTCCGTGGATGCACGGAGAGTCACACACACACACACACACACACAGCAACTTATAATAGGGAACATTCTTATACAATGGGAGAGTTGGAAGATGGTGGAGCTGGAGTTTGGAAATAGCTCAAAACACCCACAAATAATCTCAACGTCCCACTCACGTCCACCCACCCAATCCCATTATGGTGAATATAATAAGTATGTTTACAATAATAATTGAATATTATTCCACCTCCACAGTGTCATCGTAAATGGGTATTATGCTTGCTCAGATTTTGGGTCAATTCGTTGAATATTGATGAAATATGGGGTGATCTCAATTTTCCACACTCCCACCGCCCTCACTTGATATTACTATTATTATCTCTGTCGGTGTCAGCTCATTATTATTCTCCTTTGATCTTTGCAGACCCCCGCATATTGGGTTTCCTTTGACGCGTGCTTATTACAACGTATTCAATTATTACAGCAGGGTGTTCCCGAATGATGTGCTGGATATGTGTGTTGTGTGTGTGTGTGAGTGAAATCAAACCGGCACAAGCTACCAGCAACGGTGCAAATCAAAGCTGGGGAGTCTTTGGGATTACAACAGGGAGGTGGGTACATAATATGGACAAAATCTTCCGGCTTATTTAGAAAAAGCTGAAAAAATCACCCATTGTCTCCTTTAGCATGACCAGCAGGTTCAAATCCATCAGCCTTCAATGTGACCTCAGTTGACCCAACTGTTGTACTATTCTAGCATGACCTTTTGACCTAACAGTTAAATTCCATTTCCCGCATCAGCCACCTCAAATTAGGCCAAATCATAATCTTTGATGATTCAATTTTTCAACCCATCATATGGAATGGATATATGAAGCTTACAATGTGCACTCTCGACTGACCCCCAGCCCCCAACATTCCTCTCCGTGTCAAGTTCCCCTTAGAACTCTTTCTGACTTCTAATTTTGCCCGTGCTATAAAAAAGCGAAAAAATGGAGTTTCCGCGCAAATTTCCAAAATTACCTACGATTTGGATCTTAACTCACAAGGGACACTTCCCACATGCCAATGGCGCACAGCGCCGACACCCTATGGAGCGCAGAGCTTATCCATAAATATTACCTCTTGCAAAGCAGTAGGTGC
>WJFA01000677.1:0-31511 GCA_009870155.1 Pseudobourletiella spinata
CATACATAATCATACGGCGGTTTTCTTCGCCACTATTTATGGCATTCCAAAACAAAGTATAAAGCAAACGAGAGATTTAAAGGGTGTGTTTAAGAATGCCTCCGGACCAAATGGGCTCAGAATGCAAATGTACAAATTATTACTCATCCTGTACTTGTAGCGGAACAGTACCGTATACCGTATGTCGTCAAGGTTTCAGAACTAAATGCATCTACGAGCCCCAATGCACTTTGTCTCCGAAGATGCTACATAATAATTCACTGCTGTGCGGATGCGGATCCCTACCCCTACGTCAACATACATACCGCTTTACCTTGACATGATGCCTATGTCTAAATTGTTGTTTGTTGTTGTCACCTACGTTGTTTTGATCGCCTTGCTGATGCTTTTAGAATATCTTGAGAGCGGTATGGCAAATGGAGTGAGGTTTGTGGTGATGAGTCGTTAAAGCTCATACCCTGTCTGACACAAACATTATTAGGGGTACTTAACTTATCGTCGAGATTGAGAAGCTGCAGCTGTTGACGTCGTAAATTTATTATGAGGGAAGTTTCCCATGCATCATATAATTATGCTGCCATGTCACAATATTCACAGCTACATAAAAGTTTCCAGTCTATTACAAACCAGGGCAGAATTGTAGAAGTAGATAAGACAAGCATAGCGTTACGAACGCTGCACAGTTTTACGAAGCAGAAGGGATTCCAGCACCCTTCACACCTCGTATCTGTACTAGAATTCGCGCGGCGCTGATTGAAAGAACGATCTACATCTGTAACAGCGGAGTGGATGACAAGTGCGAGAAGAACGCGTTACAGTTGGGTATCGGAGTAACTTGATTCAATAATCAAACATCACACCAATCACTGGGGAAATATGGCAAAAATGATTACGAAAATCCGTCACTATAATTCAGCTACCTCCATAGAGAAATTACTGTGAGAATCTGGAAAATCTCACAGTAATCTGGAAACTAATAAATGTAGGATGGCAAGGCTAATAATCATCGTTAGATTTATTTGTCGTTGAGCACCAACTCGGCCTTTACAAACTTGGACCAAAATATACGTATCGCTTCTCTTTCGTAAACTATAACCACATTCACTGGGTATGAGCTACCAGTAGCGAAAATCGCTACTAGCTGCCAACTAGAAAGAATAAAATTTGGTAAAGGGACAGGGTGAACAAGGTAAATAAATTTCAATATGGATTAAAATCGGGAATGCTCTAGAGCCAGGTGACTATAAATTCTACGGAATACCAAACTTTATAACAATTACAACAATTATTTTTTTATTGGCGTCCATAACTCTTGCGTAAGCCCTGCATTAGATATCACATTGGCTGGCAACACGTTGAGTTTACGTAGATTTTCTGCATAGTGCATCATTTCCGATGTGACAACTCTGTAAAAGAAGCCACTTGTTGTTGTTACGAATATTTAGCTATTTGAAAATTAGATTCTTCTCGTGATCGTAAGAAGAGATACTTACCCATGTCGAGGACCTCCGTCCTTCTGTATACCTAGGGAGGCAATTCGTTCCTTCAGTTTTAACCGGAACACTTTATCAACTCGAACAAACAGCCCTGAAATCTAAAGAACACATCAACGTAAAAGCAATCTGAAAGGTGCACTGGTGTTTCAATTTCGTTAAATGTTTCCATAATTTCAAAGCCACCTCCATATCAGGGACGTATTTTGTACCTGTTTCTGGGTCAAAACACTGCTGATCGCTTCCCTAAACTTCAAAATATTCTTCGATACGTTGTTAATAGCTGGTGAGGGCACCGGAGGACGAGCCTCCCAGTTGGTAAGTTCCGCATCAATAACGTCGCCCACTATGGAGACCATTTTATTTTCAACATCCTCGGAGTGTCGACAAATTTCCAGAAGCACAGCGTCAACATGCTTGAGCTACAAAATATCACGTTTTTATTAATAATTAATAATAAATAACATATAACAATGGCAACTTGAGCTGAACGTGCTGAGTTACACACTTACGAGATGATGGTTCTTGTTCGGTAAAGCATCTTTAAAGCCCTCCTTCACTTCTGGCAGTGTACTGGCTAAAAGGCACAATCCTCGTACTACTACAGCTAAGTTCACTACCGTGATTGATTTACAAATTCTGAGCTCTACCGCACCAGCTCCAAGGACCAAGTGGGCAACACGAGCATTTGCATTTCGAAGCAAGTCCACGGCTCCCAAAACAATTTCTGCATTGCCTGTAACACTGACTAAATGGGCATACTCCGCGAGAACATGAAGTAGGACGAAAAATACTTCCGCAGTTCGTAATTCCGAATATTCGCTGCTTCCATTTTCACTAGAAATCATCTCTTGCTTTCCATTTGATGAGTCCGACGTCTTCCCCTTTGCACTATCACTAGAAACCGCGGATGAGTCTGTCTTCTCTGAGTCTTTCTTTAGCGAGGACTGTTCTTCATTTCGATGATTGGAATTTAAATCTAGTGGAATGGACTCACTGTCTTTTTTCACAGCGAAACTTTGTACTAGTGAGTGAATGTCCAGCGTGGGGCAGATTTTCTTCACTTTGTCCTCAGGTGCGACACGCCATTTTTCACGGTCTAAGACCAAGTTCACAGCTTCTATTTGTTTCTGGTGAAATGCGCGGAAGAATTCCGATGTTTGCACTTTTATTTCTGCCGCCGCTGTGTACCTAATAGATTTCGAATGTCCTTCCTCCATTACCAAACTGTTGGCGAAATTCTCGAGGTTACCGACAAAATCCCGGACAGCCTGTAACATATAAAAGAAATCCCCTGGGGTTCAGGTTGAATTTTTAATTAACACTAAGCGCATTTTCGTACGTAAAACTTAATACAATACCTGTAGAGTTGCAAAAAATTCATCCGCATTGTACCACGTGCGACGATGTCGAAGGATCCCCGTGAATTTCTCATCAGCAGTTGTTGTTGCCTTCTCCAGTTGGTTCACTATCTCAGACATGAAAGTAGCATACACGTCCGAGCTAATAATTGGTTCCTCATTCTCGCTTCTACAAAGGAAAATAAATTTTAATTCAGTGCATCGAATGCCTAAGACTTAAACATGAGCAATGTCGGGTAAAAACTCTTACGCTAAAGAGCTCGCAATGCTCTCACTAGATTGCCCAACAGCCGAGTTGGCACACTGTTGGAAGAGTAGAATTACGTCCTATACATTAAAAAAGCAAAAAGTGAGTGGAGATTGATAAATCGAATTCATGTGATCACAATGAATCTGGTGACTCAAACCTTTATGTGCTGCAATAGCTGAACTAGCCTGTGACCGAGCTGTGAGATCATTTTTATCCATAATTCAGTCGAAAGATGCGGGATTGACAATTGAACAGAATTGCTGCCGATGAGCGCATCTGTTTTAGAGTCAGACTCAGAAACAGCTTCGATCAGAGTTTGTTTCCCCGTCGTCGTCATGGCTGTGTTGATTTCTTTGTTAAGGACTGAGACTACTGGAGCGACTTTCCCGAGTCGTAAGTAGCCCAGTATGATGGAAATAAGACGGTCCTACGATAAATAGTCAAATCAATTAGAAATTGTGCTTGCGGCCAGCTAAATTCCAAAACTTTTTAGCGCGTATACATTTTTCTACCCACTTTATCAATCATTGTCACCATCTGATCAATAGGCCTATTCAGATCAGCGGATAAATTCCTCTCGAGATCTGCTCGGAGCATTTTCTCAATGGCATTTCGGATTTCCACCAGCTGCGAGTCCAGATGCCTACAAGATAATACATTCGGGATGGGATAAGTAATTTTTCGCGATCTTTAACCTTATCTGCATACAAATTCCATTAAAACAAGTCATGAATAAATTATTAGGATGGAAACCAAGAGCGGCCAGACCTGAAAGACACTAAGCCTTGAAGCTCTTGACGCAAGACCTCTTGAGTGGTCGAAATGAGATCCAACGCCCCCACGTAGTCGGAATTTCCCAACAAAGACTGAATGGCTCGTTGAGCTTGATGAACGGTTGACATTAGCTGCAACTTTTGGACAATCCATAAAGAGCTCCATTAGCTAACTATTTCATTAAGCTAATGAAACAGGACTTTCACTATGAATTTTGAAAGCGGAAAGCAAGAATATCAGCATATTAATCCACATAGAACCCACTTACTTTTTGATACAGCAAGTTTAGATTTGATTTTTTCCTAGCCATGCTGACGATCTTCAATGGAACAACAACGTGGTCTTGTTTCACTTGCGTCAGTTCTTTCCTAGAAAACAACATTTAATGCACCACCTCAATACCATGTAAGACTCCATTAAGTTTCAATAAAAATCGTCCATCGATTACTTAATGAGCTGGACGCAAGAGAGTGCTTGAGTGACTTTCTCTGCCACCTTATCCTGAGTTGAGACAGCGGAGAAAAACGCAGATGATTTTTTACTTATTTGCTGAGCTAGACCGACCTCCACCAAATCCAAGTAATGGCTTAATTTATCCTATGGAAAAAAATCCTTTTAGTATAATCAATTTTTGACATAGTTCATTCAGCACCATTCATGAAAATGGAAGTTCCGTTATACTTGGATGATTCTGGAAGGGAACGCTTGTGAGTCGACGGAAAAAACTTCTCGAAAAGTCTCCGAATTTGTTAGCGTGAAACTTTGAGTGAAAAATATTTTTGGTATAGGACTTGTCTCAGGCTTCAAAATTTGATTCGTTTCACGAGCTGCAAGCGGGGGGAAGAAAGGATGCAGCGGATCTTGAGGGACTGGTAATGAGGTTGACGATTTTCTTTCCTGTAGCTTCCGGTAGCGCTTCAAATAGTAAAATTCCATCAATTAGTATCGCCAATATGAAAACCCAATCAATAGGCATCATCACTCGCCACGAAGATCTTTTAGATCAACTTTGATTCTATTCACAAATGCTACCTTCAAAAGTTTCCGACAATAAGGCGCAAAGTAGGCATTTGGAACATCCTCGAGTCGCGGTGATGGAAGAATCGGTGTCGTATCCACAAAAGTTTCACCCCAAGTTTTCGTGAAAAAGTCTTTCTGAATTATCAAAAGTATAAAGTCAACACATGTCGGTGTCAAGTAGACAAATAAAAAAAACACTTGGTAGCACCTTACCTGCTTTCCCCGGTTCGGGTCATTTAAAATCCCTGAAAGATTTTGGGCACAGGAGTACACAGACCAGTCTACATCCTTCTCATTCATTTTCAAATATTAAGGGCACAACCAGTCTTCTGTACTAGTCCCTCACGAATCCTTTCCTATAAGAGACCAAGGGATCATCATTAGCTTACGTGTACATATTTCACAAAGTGTGACCATCCTAGTAATTAAATTTTACGACACCGCATCCAGATGCAATTCCATTGAATATTAAGAAACTTTTCCAACCAAGATTTTTAAGTGCATCATTAGAGTATCCTTACGCATTAAACCTATATTGCAATGTATGCGCAGACAGGAAAAAATTTGCCACAACATAACTCTGCTCCTTTAATTAAAGCTGACGGTCGGGACAAGCCGTAAGGTAAATTAATATTATATCATCGTCCAAACCCTTCCATACGCCCGGTTTTCGAACTAGCAGAAATATTAAATTTAACTTTTGAGCTCACCTTCTCGTCCGCAGCCGACTGCACTTTTCAAGAGCTCCTCAAGAAGAGCACTCACCGGGAATTGACCCCGTACATGTAACTGGATACGCAAGAGCTTACATACGTTGGACATTTAATCGCACTCGGTATCATACCACAAGAGGACCTCATCACGTGAAATAATCACATTATGCAATAAAACAGTGCCTCAATTCATTCCTCAACAATTACAAAAGCAACTTACTTTCGCAATGATGGCTAAATTAATATTTAAGTAGAACAACTGTTATTTATTAATGCTTGGAATGCTTAACTGCAAAATATCCTCATCACGTATAAATTTCCGAGTACATTTGTATTTTCCCTGTCTTCCAGTCACTTTTCTCGCCCAACTGCTAGACTCCTCAAACTTCTGTGTTGTGTATGCCGTATTATCATCTCAAGCAGACAGACGAGATAGACGAAATGTCTTTTGCCTTTCCTATGCTCGCATTCGGTTGCCGTTTGCTTCACTTCCTTCGCATTCGCCTGGCACTAGTGCATACATTCGCTTGGTTTAGGCTCGCTGAGAGTACAAAACTGGAACCGACGGACAGCGTATTTGCTTGGTTTGACAGCAATCGCAGACTTTTTCCAGTTGCACTATTTCTTCCTTATGGTCCATACTCTTTCAAGGATTATTCAAGTCATAATTTAGGAAGTTTTTATGACTGAAAGTCGCTTGGATCATTTGCGATTTTTAGTTTTCGCCAGCTATGGAGCATTTATTCGTAATGCACGTCCAAGCTCCACGTACTTAATACTTAATGCTGACATTACAGAATCCAGCACGAAACCTGTCCGGGGCTGCTATAGTTTATGTGTGTGATCCCAAAAAAGGAGAATGTCAGGCACAGATTCTGTATTGCTGAAGATTAATGATTGGTGCTCTGCTATATGAAACCGCAGAAATCGAACACGGAGACTATGCATTGCATTACTTTCGTCAAAAGGCTCCAAAATATCGGCGGAGATGCATCTACATCTTCCGGAAGAAGTAGATCTGATAGACTAGCGAGAGACATGCCACAGCAGAAATGCTGTAGACAGTTGAGGCTTTTTTAAATATCTTTACGCACATTATAATTCGTCTCGGAAAATGTATGAGCAATTTTCGGTGAATTTTTTCAGCTGAATCTGTCTAGAAATAGCAAAAGGTGAGAGAGACTTGCAACAAAACTGGAAAATCTCACAGAGGAGTGCAGATTACAGATGTCATAAACATTCAAAAAAGCAAATTCTTGCCAATGCTTACCCTTGTTAGCAGTAAGAATAGTTGGCTCTGTTGTGAAACAATTTTGTCAGATGAGTTTTCTATTTTTCTAACAAGGTCTGGATGCCCAAAAATTATGCCTTACCCGGACCCGGCAACGTTGGTTACTTTCGTCGTTAGCCACACGACCGGTAGATCATGCTCGTGGGCTCCCAGGACGTGCTGGAGTTGAGCTGGAAGCTCAGCTGGATTGCCCCCGCTGCTGCTTCTGAGAGAATAAAACGGAGTGGGACTAAAACGGCGGCCAACACTGCGAGGCGCTGACATTTGTGTGCAGCTCTCTCCCGTGAAAGCAACAAGGTCCTTTCTCACCACCTCTCTTCTTTCTCTAGCCGCACTGCACTGGAAAACGAACAAAACCGAAGCTGCACCCTTCTACTACCAGCATAGTCATCAACATAATCATAACCTGTTGCCTTGTAGCTTCCTCCCTACTGACAGTCACTCAAAGCTTTCTTCTCTTTCCTGTCATTTACGTCTCAACCCCGCCCCAAGTTTTCACCATACTTTCTCAAAAATAACTAGTTGGGGAATCTAACAGCTCATTTGAAGAGGTAAGTTCTTACTTAGGTTGTTCCAATTAATTACTCTATTGCAGACAGTTTTGACATTTGTGTAGTCGCACTGTGCTACTGCGTTTGCACAGTCTGGGATTGCAGAGTAATTATATTACTAGATTAGAAATTAGTTCTACAACTGTGCATAAGCTAACTACTTAATTGTTCAATTAAACTGCTCATGTACATAGTTTATGCGTACATATCTTTATGCAAGTCCTGCCCTACATCCGCGATTTCAAGCTTTGTCTTTCACTCCGTGCCGATGAGTCGTTCTTGAACTGTGTATTCACAGTTTACATCAAGTAAGCCTACCCTTAAAACTTGGTATAAAACATTTCCTATTAAAATCCACATTCGAAGCTTCGCAGTGGTAAAAAAGATTACGTTTCATCTCTCTCGCACCATTGTTACTTTGTATTGCTTTCAGCCGTCATTTGGACGTTGTTGACATTTCCTCTCGATCGGAATCCTAACCCCCTCCTCATAGAACCAAGTGTCCTCCAGCGAATCACTCCTTTTTCACGCTTGCTAATGTTCCTCTGTACTTCCCCAAACCACACAAATACAGTAGAACCTCGATAATGCGGCCCTCTCGAAACCAGGCGTTTTTGATCGCATTAAAGGGTTACCGTATTAAAGGGGGCTGGATAACCGAGGTTCTACAGTAGGCTGTGAGAGACTTATAATCTTACTCGCTTACCGACTCCCACTGAACCAATGGATAGAATGCTCTCCCCCCCCCTGAACTGAGTGAAAGTTCAATTTGTAAAGAGTCACCCCGACTTTCCCACGTTTCCCCAGGGTGTATCTCCGTAGCTGCGCAGAAACCATATGCAATAACTCTATTTATCCACTCTTCCGGTATTATTTTAATCGTGGAAATTTGAGAACGTGGAGGAGTAGAAAATTTAAGTGTACCGACAGGAATCCAGAATATCCTTCAGAGAGTCAACTCTCTGCGGGAAAGTTGATTCCAGATTGAATTCCTTCCTACCAATACCCTGAAAAAGTATCACTCATATCACTTTACTCCAACACCGGTTACGATTGAGCAGGTAAGTAGAGAGTAGAATCCAGTGAAGTCGATGCCTTCAGCTTTCCTTCATGTGAAATCACCCGTAGGTAGGTTACCCTTTCACAGCACCCTGCTGATTGTAGAAATCTCTGGTTGAGGTATTCAATTTTCCACGTCTATCATATGACCATGCCACTTTACGGATTCTAAACCTATCCATAGCAGCAGCTATGCTACGATGAACTCGAGAATAAGTCAACATATTCCAAAATTATGGCTCTTACTAAAGCGAAGGAAGCGGTGCAGAGGTAGGCGGGAGTGTTTGCTACCGCATGTTACTCACACCGCATGTTCACCTGTCATCACGTTTTCTCAGCTGTCACGAGCTCTCTTACATTTGAACTAACAAGTCCGGAAAATCCTATGAATATTCCAATATCACCTAATTCGAAAGGAAAGTGATTCCTGGACAAATTATGTTACACATAATCTAGAATTCACATTTATAAATGCTAAAAGTTCAAGATTTTACGCATATTCGCTAACAAAGTGGAGCACTTGTCCAACTATCCGAGCCATGTACGATTTATATTTGTGAAAAATCTTCAGTTCCCGTCATAAGATTCTGTCAAAAGAGCCGGACCCTGAAATTTTTTTATTTCTTTACAACAAAATTGAACACAGGAACCATGATCTTGATGTTCCCGTCCGTCTCCCTTCCGATCTACTTCCAACCCCTCATTTTGATAACCTTCAGTCATTGTACGACGACTTACGATGACCTCAAAGGTCCAACCCAGCATGAACTAGAATTTCCTGGCTCATCCCACTAATTTCCCCATTATCCCTCTATGTACCGCCCCATCTCGCATATCGTGCAATTTAAACTCCCATCTTCCGCTTTGTCTTCTATTACCCTGCTCTGTGACGCATATTCCGTGTCCTTCCTCCGGATGGTCTCACTCTTCAGTGGAACCACTCCACGCTACCGCTTTCAAACACAGAGCTGAAGCTTTCGGATCAGACGCTCATGTGAGCACCGTCATTTTTCGTATCATGTTCAAATTTCCGCTTCGACCCGACTCCGTATCAATTTCCTACGAATAACTAATGATGATAATGTCAAGTAGAAATTTCCCCGGAAAATGTCCTATACCACAAGCAGGCTGGTTTATTTATATGTCCCTTGTATTGAGAAATGAAGATATGTAGAGTGCTCGGATTAGATTAACTAGTCGTTGACCCATTGGGTCCAGGGGTGGTCGCTAGTCACTACTTGAGCCATACATGAAAACCATTAGCACCCCCGTATTCGTCACATAATTCCAAAGCTCCAAAGTTTCCTTTTTAACCCACTCCACACTGTAATTCTTTCCCCTGCTTTCCCCATCCTCTCAATCTTCTTCAACTTTCATCTCCGTGCGAATGCGGAGCACATTTATGAAAGAGCTTTTCTAGTCGGCCCACGTCTATAAGCCACTTGGCACGTCCCATCACCCGGACCCAACTTTCTCGCTCGTGAGTCATGATCCTGTCGTTGATGGTGTGAAAAGCTGGAATGACAGGCCGTACGTCATAGTTACCCAGAGTCTGTGGTCGAGCGTGCATGGAGTCTATAGGTAATGGAGTCTGAGCCTGAAGGCAAGTCTCATCTGCACTGTGGTGCAGCAGGTGTTTCATTATTTTAATCACGTATCCAATCAAAATATCTGAATATTCTCCCCATCTTCTCCCCATGCATAAGTTTACTTACTGACGAGAAAACCACGTGCGGCTCTCATCCGGCCTCGCACTTTGTCTGCATTAAATTCCAAAAGGGATTATCCTGGCCGCCGTAACTTTTATTATGAGCTTATGAGTGAGTAGGGTAAAAAAGGAGCCTGAGCCCAGGTTTATTTTTTCACTGATTTTTAGATATTGGCATGACAATATCAAGAGCAAAAAGCATCGAATCATTAAATAAGGGATTCAGAGCCCAATAGAGTTTTCCTGCGGGGGACAAAAATCAGGACTGGAAGGCAGGAAAGAATGTTTTCTCGAAGATTAGAGACTTCTCTTGTATGGATGTCGTGCCGTTGTCGTGTTCGTAAGCTGACCGTATGGATATGGCGATGCGGTGGGGTACAAAGGTAAACAATCCGTCGCGGTAGTGCTATTTTGGCACGGGAACAATTTACCCTTTTGTTTACCCATTCCCCCTCCCCTGGTTTTCTCTTCTTGGTTGAGCTGCTCTCATGATGCCCATATTCAACTCACGGCGTCCCTCCTGAGCACTGTGTTGTTGGAGGAGGGTAAGAGTGGGAACTCGATCGGCCATTCTGTCTGTCCCCTGGTCGATAAATCCCAGAAATTTGCCAGGTAAAGTCCCTCAAGAAATCCCAAACGGTGGCGGTGGTGGCATCGTGGTACGGATGGTAAACTGTACATAGTAAACGACCGAAACAAAGTGTGTGGGGAAATCGCTTCCCCACATTACTCCCCCACGCACACACTTAAAGGAGAAGGGCACACAAAAGGAATAAGTACAAGGATTTACGTCTGTTTGAATCACTCCGCTCTCTTAAGAGACCATTTAACACGTACGCTTCGGTAGGGCTTATGGAGAAATCTAATGGTATTTCCCACGTACACATATTTGATACTGTACATGCTATCTCTAGGAATGCAGACCGCAAACTGCGGCAGATAGTGCAGTAGCTATAGTTACCCGGAGCAGAGCAATCCAATGATTTGCACAAAGCTATGTTCCCACATAACCCTATTTGAGAGCCCGATTTAATGCTCCCCCCGCACCACTTTTTTTACTCTGTCAATGTGGAACGTATTGAATCGGAAGGCAAACTGAGTGTGGAGACGAGAGACTTTAGTGGTCTCCTTTTTTCGTTCTTCTGAGAGAGAGGAGAGTTTTCCTCGTGGGATGAGCGAGCGTGTGGGTTCGGGAACGATCCTAGTGCGGAGCAGGTGAAAGAGATTTTCTGTGGGGGAAAATTGAGAAATGTGTCTGCTATGTTTGCAAAGGGGGATACACTTGCTTGAGATATTAATACGCAGAGCCCAACCTGCTTCCTTCCCACCGTCATATCTGACGTATTCCAACTACCATTATGCCACTCCCACCAATCTATTAGCACTCAGATAGTATTTACCCTCCAGTTTTCAAGGCTCAGGATCAAGAAATGTGGAAATCGGAGGCTGAGATTAGGTATCACTCCTGTTTACTGGAGCAAATTTCTTCCGTGTCTCAACTCCGTTCGCACACAATGAACTCATCACTGTGATTTTCTTGTTTTCAAATGCTCAGATAACTCATATAGCCACAGCCAGTTCACCCTAACTATACGCACACAGCCCGTCATTCAGTAGCACTACAATCCCCACTGCATGTGCAAACAGAACGTGCGGGGCCTCTCCCTTGGGAATTATGTTAACTCACTTTCTAATTCACATTTGCTACTTCGTCACCCGTTATGCGTAGTTCTCTGTTCATCACATTGCCAACTGCGCCGCTTCTCGTTTACTTCTCACAAGACTCAGCCAGTGTCGTTCCACAGGATTTCGAGGGACTCAGACTTGAAATCAGTGAGGGGTATGAGCTGAGAAAATTGAAGCTATCACCATGAGGAGGCGGGAATAGCCCCTATGGAATAGGCGATAAAATGGTCTGGAGCTTCTTCATCAAACGTGATCTATAGGTCCTCCATTCTTCCCGGCGCAAAGTTCCGGCTCATATACGAGCATAACTCTTTTGGGAAATCGACCTCTTCAGCCGAGCCGAAGTATTATTTTTCCATTAAGGAGGAGAAAGATGATGAGCTGTATTGAATATGTGTGAATCCTAAATGAGGCTTATCAGAGGAGTGGATAGATTAGCATGCTAATCCACCGTAGGATTATACTCACTCCCCGTAAAAAAAGGCACCCAACTCGCCCACGTGAGTTGGGCCCTGTTATCATAACTCCATCCAGACTACTTCCGGTGTGAAAGAGCGGTAAAACGAATGCGAAGAATAGACGAATTTTCTATTGAAATCAAGGATTGTTAGGTTCATGTGTATGATTTCTAGGCGGAGAATACTGAAGCACAATTGATGGGTGAAGATATTTAGGGATCAGCATACCAAGTTATTTTGGGTGCATCCCAGGTAGGGCGCGGCGGTCCTTCAAGAGCTCTAAATTTTGTTCATTTTATCCAGCAAACTTTCAAGTGACGGCGGAGTCGTATAGTTGAATCGGAGTGAAAGCATCCAGTGAGCTCTGCCTTGTTTCGAAATTAAAAAAAATTGCAGACATGTATCTAATGAGAACAACGTAGTAGTATAGGATCGTCGTTTAATGATAAAAGTCTTTTCATTATTTTGGCCCGCACATTCAACAAGGAGGAAAACTAACATTTTTTCACTTCTACTCTGCCGGCGCGAAAGTATTCACTAACGAACTGATGCGGGTTTGCGAGGGATGGAATGATCAAAGAGCCTCGAAGTCGCGTGACTTGAGATCTGTGTGTGCTGTGTCGTTTAATTGTGAGAACTTTGCCCCATGTGTGCAAGTGGAGCTGGTTGCTCCGGGTAGATATGAATAGAAAGTGATTGCACAATTTCATTAGAGTCCGACGACGCAACAAAACAGTGTACGCTATAACAAGGAGTGCGTGGGGGTTCGTTTAGAATTTTTAAGGGGACGTTCATGTGCGAGAAGAGTGTGCCGTCAAAATTGGGACGAGTTCATAATGCTGGACGAGGGAAGAACAGTTGTTTGTGGGTGTAATAAAAAATAATTGGAGGAACTAAATAAGTACTCTTGCAATGCTTAGAAATTCACTATAGCTCATACAAAAACTCTGTTTCAGGTCACCGTAGCAGGTAAACCGGCCGGAGCGTGGACGAGGAGGGAAGTTACGGATTGGACTAGGAATCCCAACATTTTTTCACGACTTCTTTGACACACTTGCAGTTATGGAGAAAGGCCAATACGCAGCATCCGGCCTGGTTGTACTGGTGGTAGTCATGTTGTCTGTGCAAATGGGAGAGGGGAAACACTCGTGGGAACGTCCAGGATGTCACAGAGTCGGTAAGTTCCACGTGTACATCCCACAACAGTTCGCACTTGATAGAGTCCTTTGTGTGCCGCAAAATATAGATTTGAGCTCCATTTTTCTCGGAACGTGGTACGCTGGAAGGAGCTTTCAGCCGGAACCTTTCGCTCAGTCTCACTCCAACCGGTAAAGATTATTAGCCACTGAGCTATAGCCTTTACAATGTCCGGTAGAAAGTCAATTTCTCCTGTCAATATTTCAGAATGAAAGGAGCGGGAATGGGCGGGAACTTCGGGTGCTAAACTGATTAAAAATTGGGAAATTAAGTCAACATAGCAGTTTGGAAATTCGCTTGTTCCGGCCCCATCAAGTCAATTTTGGACTTGAACACTTTATGGAAATTTCCATAAATTACCACAACATAGACCAACTGTTTTCTTGTAACTATCTGGACTGTGAGGCGCTTCGGTGTAATTACTTCCCGTCCACACACTGATGGTGCAATTAGCGCCGTCATTAGCAGCATTAGTCCTAGCGCCATGACTTACTCACATCACCCTCTCGCGAAAATGTAGCTGGACAAAAGGTATTGGAAACCGTTGGTTCCCACGGACGCTACAAAATGGTCAAGGCACATGACATGGAGTGCATAGCGTCAAAGAACAGATCTTTATGGTGAGGTGATAGAAGAGGCTGAATAAAATTTGTAGCAACAAGATTGCTCGCGATATACGCATAAATCACATTTGATCCTTCAGTTTCACAGACTGCATGCGTTCCCCGAAACAGCTTCAACTAATTGCACTGGATTCGACACTTTACCTTCCTCCTTATTGCCCACTCCGCCAGGTGTAAGTGTTTGTAGCCGCAGAGGGATCTGCCAAAGGACGATCGTAACTCCGTCATTTCGGGTCGTACGGATGCTTTATTAAAGACCGTCACGATTCTCCTGCGGAGGTTAGCTTTCATAAACGACAGGTTTTCCTATGACAACGGGAGGACACACATTACATTTGACAGTTAGGAGTGGCGGGACAGTAAGAGGAATCAAGGGCAATGGGTGCGACGACGACAGTAAAAATGTCTCCGTTCCCCTTTTAACTTTCACACACACAATATAGCAAACAACAGGGACCGGGTGCCACAAAATAATATCATTCACGGCAAGGTTATAGCAAGATAATGAAAATTGACCCACCGAACCGATTCTATAACAGACGAGAGACAAAGGTGGAGCACATTCACATATGACTCGAGTATCGATCCTCGAATCGACTTTTACAGAAATTGCGTGGTCATCCCCCAAAGTCTACCCAGTGAAACTAAAATATGTCTTCATTACGCTTAATGTACTTTTTCCAGGAAATACAAGGAGAGTGGAGATCCCAGAATGTGTTGCATTTTCCATAACAACCAACGGTAAGTAAATAAAATTTGATATCATGGTTTTTGGTAATTCCAAGAACCTTTGCACCCCAACTCCTGCAACATGGCTCGTTAAAAAATTATAGTTTTCAACACTACGCCCAGGTCAATGAGCAAAAAATTAGCTGATAAGACTGTCTTGGCCGTTCATATTAATGACGTCATGCGACAAAACGTGACGTTCTTATTTTTAAACCTATAGCAATTTCTAAAGCCTATTGTTTGACGTATTTTGAAAGTAAAAATTTTTCGTACACAGCATTGTCTCCGGTCGTTGACATTTTCCACTCAAGTCAAGTAGAATCTTACAGGTGGACAACGATCCCAATTAGCATTTCCTCAGTGAAAGCTGGAGCCCGAGAGCCTGTAGTCTACTTCGTTTTTATCCTATTTGCTACTCCAGGATAACAGCATGCTGGATACATGCAGGAATGTGAATGGCGAATCCACGAGGGAAATTCCATTTCATACTCTATTGAAAGCATTAATAATTTATTGGCTGCGCTTACAATCCCATTCCATTCACTTTGTCCGACCAGCAACAAGGTACTTGGAGTTTTTGGCAAGGGAAGAATTGATTGATGATGGCTGATGGCGTTGGCCAAGTATGAGACATGCTCGACATGTAACAGTATTGTAGGGATTATAAATTACTATTGGCGCCTTTATGCCAAGGCTATTTTAATGAGAAATTGCCTATGTTCGGTCTACAGCTTGCCGAGGCTACTGTGAGTCTTTTGCTGTACCAACGTCTTGGGATCGGATCCGGAATAATCCTTTGCAGACCATCACGTCTGTGGGCCAGTGCTGCAACATCATGGAGACGGAGGATGTCACGGTCCGGGTCATGTGCGTGGAAGGTGAGCGGGAACTGACGTTTAAGTCCGCCAAAACCTGCTCCTGCTACCATTGCAAAAAGGATTAAACAGTTCTTAATTAGCTACGAGAGCGAAGTAGTTTTTCTTCGACAGAGGATTTATTTAAGGTCTTAGAAAGTGTACAGATACCGTAAAACATACATATGTATGTCAATATATATGCATGTGTGTGTGAGATTGTATAGTGAATACACGTGAGTTTCTTTACTACATATATGCATTTGTCTGAGCAAAACCTTTATTTTGATGTCAATAATACGATCAGAGGCAACCCAAATACAGCCCTCAATCTAACGTACTATATATCTGTGTATACTCCGTGGATTAAATTGCTTTGGTCAACTTGATACGATAAACATATGTACCTAATGTGTCACTGACCGTTATTTGAGACCGTGAATAAAATAGTTTCTTTCAATCACAGCACTGACTCGTACTCGTAACCTTTCCGACTTGCTTAGTTTCATCCTGCCCACGCTGGCGAGAGTTCATTAAATGTGAGAGACCAGGAATTACGCTGGAGACTCAAGTTTTTCAGCGTGTCCGGACTCCGGACATCTGTAGATTGGAAAGGGTTATCCTGGCGAGAGAATCACGAGACAACAAAAACGACTATTTGAACTGAGTGAAGGTCTTTGTTATTTGCTGTTCCTACTACAAACCACATTGTTCCGGCTGACTCGCGTCCTATTTTCCACGGAAGGTCAGATAGTACCGCAGGCTGAAGATGACGGAAGCTCACAGCTATGAACTTTGTTTAAATTGTACGTCTACATCTTCGCAGGGGCGTGACTATGACGACTGCCATTGTTTATAATAGTAGTAGAGTCACAACGGCTGAGAGTGTGAATCAGTCGGGCGAAGTTGCGCAATTAGGCTCGTCATTACAATTTGAGAGACAATATCGTAGGCCGATCTATGATCGAGACAGAGTAACTTGATATTATTCAATCAGAACTATACTAGGACGGGGCGCTTCCTTTACTTTGACCTGGAGGCACTTTACTCGTCAGTGAATAGCACATTTCGGGTCCTGGTGCATGACGCTCCGGGAACACGTGTGACTCATAATTATTTCACCATATTCCATACTCTCTGTCAGAGGCCTTCCTCGTTTCTTGAAATTACATAATTTTCTTCACGCTGAAAATTAAAAGATACGTGGAGCGTGGGTTGTGAGCGGACGTTTGATCTCCCACAAAGGATCAAGTTTGTACTCAATCCGCAATGGTATGGTTGTGCGATTTCGTGGAAAGCATAATTTGTCCTGTGTAAAATTTCTTTGTCCTTCCTAAGTTCTTAGTTCTTACACAGCTAACAAGGAGCTATAACATAAGATTCTGCCGCAAGGTTTCTGATGATTCGGATCGAATTCTTCTCAGAAGCAAGCATATCGCACCCATGCCCATCTTCGGATGGGTATACATGGAGTCAGCTAATTTGCAAAAGCATATTTAATTACGCAAGCATGCTTAATTAATTTCAAAAATTCTTACCCCGATTTACGTGTGCAAAATAAGCTGTGCTCAAAAGCACATTTGTATCAACAAATAATGGGAGCTAACTTCTTCATTAATTTTCACAATATACTCGTGGCGAAGAAGCTTTCTTGTGAGAAAGATTAAGCTTCCTACAAGGGTCAACAGTGATGGTGTATTCGTATTATTCGAATACAAAAAGGAATGAATACAAATAACTTTCCGGAACAAATACGAATACTTACTCCAAAGCCTAAAGAATGTCTCACACAAATATGTCAGACTTAGTTTTCAAATTTTATTTTTCAATTAAGCGAATTAGCAATAATGTTCAGCTCCCATGTGTTCACGTTAGGCTATTCTACACCGCAATAAATTAAAAAAGTTCACATTTAATTCTTACTATGTGTGGAACGCCGTACATAATGGAAATTTTAAAATCGTTTAATTTGAACTAATAACTTTAAATTTTAAACTGATTTTTAATTAAATTAATTTTAATTAATTTTATTCGATTTTTAGTTAAATTAATTTTATTCGATTTTTAGTTAAATTAATTTTATTCGATTTTTAGTTAAATTAATTTTGATTAATTTTATTCGATTTTTAGTTAAATTAATTTTGATTAATTTTATTCGATTTTTAGTTAAATTAATTTTGATTAATTTTATTCGATTTTTAATTTTAAAGTTTAAATTGTACAAAAATTTGAATCATTCATGACCAATCTGTGCTTCAAAATTTACATGACTTCTACTACTCTGGCGATTGAAATTTGGGATCGCTCGTAATAATAACAATTTCTTAGATTAGAAAGTCTGGATCCTCGTAACATCATCCTCACTAATTTTATATTTAATTTTCAAAGTACGATCTCAACTAAAATTTGAGTGAGTACAAGACTGATAGCAGTACCAGCTACATGTTTCTAATACATTATACTGTAACTATTAGAATGTATACCGATCTGAATCCGGCCTCAACCATAACCATGCACACCAAAGATTTCAGTCAGATTTTGCAAATGTTCAATTTATGCGCTCATCTACTTTTACATGAATGTCGTTCGAATCCGATGAGAAAAACGCGTATCGGACAAACGCATTACGATCTAAGTGATCCACGAGATGAATATCAAAGAATAGCTGCTCCATAAGAAACCATATTGGTATTGGTAGCATTCCACACCATCAATTAAGCACAAAGTAGAATTCAGCTAAAACAAGTGGAGCACTGGAATAAGGAATGCATCACAAGAAAGCCAGCCTCTGTGAACTTCACCGTAGGATTTCAACTATTTTCAGTATCAATCCCCAGCAAAGGTTCTCTCACATGCATTAAAGTCTGTGTTTATGCCGGGTTCATGGATTTCGTAATGGCACCCAAAGTGCCAAAGATAGTGCGTACGATTAATAATGAATCGGCCCACTTCATTCCCGCTAGTGTTCCCCTGCGGATACTTGAATTTAGGCTCTACCATTCTACAGACTTCCCGTCTGCTCCTGACGTGGCCATGTTTAGCCGCATTCAATACACGCTTTTCTACATTGTTGATTGAACCCGCTCCATTTGCGCCCATGAAGGACAGCCATGTGGTAAATACAGTAGGTAGTGGGGTACCTTTTCAACTGGGGAATCGAACGGGCTTGTTGTACTCAGGAGAAAACAATGGTGACCTCACCACATTACATTGTTTTACATCTCTAAGCTACCCATGTGTGCGAATTGATATTGGATAGGGCGAAATTGCTTTTCAGGCTCGGATCGCTTCATTTCGGGCGGAGGCGTTGACATAGGACGCGGAATCGGTATACTGTGAGTCATTAGGACAAATGAGATCAATATAGAACCATGGTAGGGGGCAGACAATCTGTTTACGTACAAAGAGCAGCTCGTGAAGTGAACGTGGATCCGGAAGATGGGAGAGGATGAAGACGTTTCAGTGATGGTCTGTGTTAAGACTGAGAGGAATACCAAGAAAGGAACGCGATGTGATGGGTCTTCAAAGTAACGTGTGTTCTTTCACACAATCTTAAGTCCGAAAGTTTTACAGGGTACTTCTACCACTTTATCAACCCGCAGAATGGCGAAGAGCACTGAGAATGAGTATCTGAATCTCAAACCCGGAAAGACCCGGTCATAGATTTCCTCAGATTTACGAAATAAAAGTAAGCGAATAAAGAAGTGTATGCTATGTAGTTTTGTAGCAGCATAACACAGTCTTATCCGTCTTAACGTCGTTGCGAGCCATTCATGAACACGATCTAAGTTCCAGCGACCTCCGAGAGAGTAGAATAAACAGGAAGCTGCTCTTACTCATTCGATTATCCAGAAACAAATCATGCCACACTTATTCTTTCTTGGCTATCCTGGTGGTAGATGGCTTTCGTAATACATGGGAAACTGACGTGCTAGCCACATATTATGACAACTGAGTTCGTTCTGCTTTGTTAGTTTTACGACGCGACGGCGAGCTGTCGTCATCCGCGAATCCCAGTGATCCGGCTGAAGTTACAGTGGTTTCCGTGGTGACGTGAGTGAGACCTGAATGTTTCCACTGAATCCACCGAAACATGGATTATCCTCCACCCTCGCCCCAGCCCTGAACCGGAGTGCAAACAATTATTATTATTGCTTTGTGTTGAAAGGCTTTTTTGTGGGTGAATTGTTGGGTGAAGTGAGACCAGACGGACTGGTAAACACTGGTATCTGTCCGGTCGAGTTGAACAAATACTATTTGAAATATTTGAATCGTACTAAACTAGAGCTCGTGTCCCCTTATCGTCCATGACTTTACCGTGGCCGCACATACTTTTCAAGCTAAACTTCCACTGGAATCTCTAGCGTAGCCAATATGGTTTCGGACTGCGCGGGCATCCGGGAATATTTTAGATACTTCGGACGATAAGTCTTTCTACGAACTACTGCCCATTCTATTACTGCATATTTCTCGCTCTGCCTTTCATAAATCTTTTCTCTACTGACTTTGTACCTGTTTAGCATTCTTTTCGAAGTGACCATCGATGAAAAAGTGCACGGGATTCTTGAAACAAGGTGATGTAGGTGGAAGGGGACACAACCTTTTACTTTCAACCATGCACACTCAGCGCTGATGTTTTCCTTTGGGAAACATCAGCCGAACTACAGTTCCATCATGTACAGTCCTTGTTAGGATGATAAAACATGATGTACATGAAACATAAAAAGGATGTGCACATTCTTCAGTTCGCTGCGCATCGCCTGATATGCAGCTTAACTGCTATGAGGTTTGTTGGGGGCGGCGGATTGGTTAAGAAATTCCAAACTCACTCCAATCCATCTTCTTGAGATGATTAGGAAGCAGATCCTAATAGAAGTTAGAATAGCTCCCCGCCTTTCACTTCTCGATGCATGCCCTATTTTAACTGACCGAAATTTAGATGCATAAATTCTACCCAGTGAAATAAGTTAAAAAAGTTGAATGCTGGGGCCGTTTCGAGGTACAAGGTTAGCTCCAACGGGAGCAATTGGTTGAGTTCATAGTGGTCCCCATAGTATCTATGGAAAATATCAATGGCTTCATACGTTAACTTCCTTTCTGTCCAGAACCTGGGAATTGCTAATGTGTCCTCGCAAATCCCTCTGAGCCACTTGAGCTGAGAATATTGGATGCAAATGAAGTGAAGACAATTATTGGGTTTTACGTCATCGGATCTTTTATTTTCCACATTTGTTTTGTCTTAAGGAAATCACTTTTATTTTACCACAGACCACACGATGAAAATACAGTAATTTTCTACAAGTTGCACAGCAAACCGCGTATATATTGTAATCATCTCTTCCCCACAACCTTCCCATTAGCTATGTTACAAGAAATTCGTTAATGTTAATACCTTCTACTACTTCCTCTCACTAACACGGAATCTACTGCAATAAGTGGATTTAGCACCTTAGGTTAACATTATGAGGTACAGCTATGGTAAATTCATGGCAGCTGCTTCAATGACAAGCTAAACAGAAATCACCATCATCGGAATAATATTGTCACAAAATCAAGGTGTTGTATGTGCAGTATGGAAATGAGTATGCTCACCGCAGAGTTAGCTTATACCATTAAATGTGGACACATAATGTGATCTACGCAAAAGCCATGCTATCATTTGGCATCATCGATTGACTCCCGCACATACGAATATTAAGAGAACAATACAAATCAGTGTGACTCTATCGTGAGAGTCACAGGTCACCCCAGCCCATGATTCCAGTCCGGTGATTAGAAACTGCGGTGACCAGACCTCACTCCTCTGTACCTCAGACCCTCGCAGCTGGCTTCGGATGATTTGCACACGGTGCAAACACAGCTCTCTGCCTCTTGGAAAGTGTACCTGAAATCGGAGAAGAAAACCGGTTGATTCAGCTCCAAATATCAGAACCGACCCTATCCAAGGGTATAAAGTCTTTATACCCTTGAACTCAAGCATGTACACATGGACTAGGGGCAAGTGGAGACTATCCACCCCCCTCCCCTAATAAATATTAGTTACAGAAGCCCACAAAAATATACCACATACCCATTCCCCGAGATTTACAAACCTTAAAATAACTGTGATTCGCAGTGCTCTAATAAAGATATTGTGCGGATTAATACAACTTACTTTTCTGTGCCTGGATCCACCTCAGGATCACAATGGCGAAGAGTAACCGTTCTCTCATGTCGTGATCCGTAAATGCAGACGGGGTGATGGGATCGCTTGTATGGGAACCGCCAGTCAGGTATCTATTTTTTTTTAGAATTTCAACCACATTTGTATCCTACTTTGAACGATTTCCCCGGATTTATTTTACCAAATCCAACCTAATTACCTCGTTAGAATCGCACCTTCCCCAACAGCTCCGAACGTTCACGTGATCCCAGCATGTCCGCCCTGCTGAGTCCGTCTTGGTAACCTACGAAGTCATATGATTAACGACGAGCAAATGAATACGATTTTACAAGTTGGCTCCAACCACCGCTGTGGTGACAACGTTTGCCTAAAAGTTTTTACTCGAAAACCACAAAAAAAATTAATTTTTTGTGAGTAAGAGAAGTAAGCAGTCCCCCATTTCCATCGGTGTGGGGAATCTACCACCGCTAGATTTTCCGCGTGCACTTCTTAATTCAAGACAAAAGTGAGCCGAAAGTTTTTTATGGGAGGCTCTGGGTGAGATTGTGATTTAAAATATGGCAAAGTTTTTCCATAATTTGGAATTGAGCAAGTACAGCGACTGAAGTGGGGTGAGTTAGAGTGTATACATAGAGGATCTCCGGACTAGACCAAGTGGTGATGAATACGCTACACGGACTTCTTGAAATCTAGTCTGATTATTCAAGAGGAGTTTCAAGTGTGTAGGCACGGTGAGAGTGATAGATAAGAGTTGGCAAAAAGACACACTTCTGTGATGGCAGCAGCATAGAAGTTGGAGTGAAAGAAGCTTTACGGTTCAGATTCATGTTTCCCGGATGAAACCAGTAATTTGATCTACGAGGCTGAAACTTTTGATGGCTATTGTGGATTTTGACTTGACGGGGAGTATAAATGGAGTGGGAAGTTTGTTAGTGTAGAAGGAAGACTACGAGTGAGTGCGTTTGATCTGAGCAGTAGTATAGGTAGCACAGATTTAAATGCTTACCCGGTATGAGTAGAGTCGACGGTGACAATCTAGTGTAGTCGCGGGATCAACTGCCCCAGTGCCCAGGATGGTGACGCCTCCCTCAGCACTCAACGGCGGACTGTCATTGTCCCCGAGAAGGCTCGCCAGCAGATCTTCTTCCGATACGTGGTCCTGATCTCCAGCCGCGGGTGATAAATGATGAGAGAGACAGAGAAGGACGACGAGAGGAATGAATTCCGGCCACATTATTTATCTTTTCCCAAGTACAATTTAATCTTTCGGCTTGGTTAAACTTTGGCCAGGGGTGAGTGGTGGTGGTGGCGATGGGATAGAGATTGGAGGAGCGAGAGTTGGATCGCCGAGAAAGAGGCAAGAGGGGAGAGAAAGTGTACCCTCTTTCGGTGCTCTCTGATCAACAAGTGTGGGCACAGGGGAGATCCGTCGGGGTTTTATATCACTCGGTCTCGACACTCTCAGAAGTATAGCCGGAACAGTCTTCCGAGCGTACGCCTGGACAGTGACGCAGGACCATTCGGACGTCGTATAAGTGCCTATAGTGATACCTTTTTAGTGCAATTCAGTCTCACCAGTTCTTTGCTTTACCGTATAATGATAGTGATCTGATTCTACCACGATACTACCCTCTACGATACTACGCCTATGGATGTTTCCGACTCCCGTCCAACCGCGAGACCGACGGCCGCTCCCTCCATCGTACTGGCATATAAAGATTTGGAGAGCCATGAATTCTAATCTTGGAATCATGTGATTTTGACATTAAAAAATATGTTAGAATACTGAGACTGAGACCCTTTCGGTACGCCGGCATGCACTGACATTCATGGCTTCATGACAATAAATTGGCTTCAACATTCTGCTGGCTCGTACTATATGTTCCCATAGATTTCAACAAAATAAGTGATAGCAATCTCGCAATAAACAAAAAATTCTCGTTTCCCAGTATTTTAATTCATGATTTAATTTCGAACAGATTTTGTGAATTCATTGTAAAAATATATATATCGCTAAACGGAGGCGGCTGTGCGGTTTACAAAACTCCACGTACTTGTATCATTTTACATATATAAGATTGGTTGCATTGTAACATCTCACTTTTGTGCGATGACAAGACTTATAAGGAATAAATCCGTGTTCTACTCAATCATTAAACGTCTTCCAATGAAGCTGCGCTGAGCTCTCCATCGATGTTACTTGCCGATGCTGCAAGAGCTCTCTCAAGATGAGCACCTTCCCAGTAGCACTTCCCGCAGTCATTACAAACATAAAACTCGTCGATGGAATTTAGGAGGTTCACAGGGATCTTCTGAAGCTCCACGGTGGCACCTATAGATACAGGATTGAACAACAAGTCATGAAAAAGTTTAAGCATAGAATGGTTCTCAAATTTCAGCCATGTTAGAGCAACTCTTTATTATATATAGGAAGTTCGTGGAATGGGAGATTAGGAAGCAATACGGAAGCTCAATTATTTGCAGATTTAGTGAGCAGAGACGGAAGATCTCAGTATACGTTCCTTCCTTCTCACCTGCTTTTGTCCTCATGGTGGACCCATCATTGGGAAAACGGAGAGCTTCTTCTCCTAGCAACTCCCATGGTTTTAGTACCTTCTTCTCCGGTGAAAGCTGTGCTGGGATCATGTTGTCCTGAATTCCTACGCCTACGACAACAGCACTACTGTTTGCCCCTGTGTCCGGAGTTTCGAAGTAGGAACGTGGCATGCAGTGCAGAGCAATGTTTCGCATGCTGCTACCCTTCACGTTAATGAACGTTTTGCAGTTGCATTGCTATGAATCAAACAGAACAAAAATTAAAATAAATGACCTCATGGTTTGTGCATAAAATAATATTAAAAGGGACAAAAAAGGGCATGAGCTGGGACTTACCTGACATCTGCTATAAATATCCGTTTCATTCACCGCGATGTTGAAGTAAACAAGAACGTCCCGGAGCTGACTCATCACTGAATTTGATGCCAATTGCAAGCAGTGACCACGGGGGACATATGATGATAGCTAATAACGTAAAACCAGTCACTTACAATATAAAAAGCTCTTTCAATTAAGTACTTCCTCTCTCGCAACCTTACCTGCTCAAATAATGGTCCTTGAGTCACAATGTACCGATCGTCCCGTAAAGCGTACATAGCGCACTTTGTGTGGGATTCACTATTATCCAGAATAACTGTGTCGATACCGCATGCACGGAGTTGCTTACCTAGTGCTGAATTCAAATTAAAAATAAAAATTAGCAAGCGTGATAGAAACAAGGCGAAACGGAGCCTCTCTGGCGAACTCGGACACACCTGAGAACATGTTGTCCACAACCAGCCTAACGCTACTTGCAGCTTGAACAGCTTGAAACGGGCTTCCACTGTTTAAATAATTCGTCACGAGATTTGTAACATTTTTGACCAAATCAGCTGAAGATTTTTTCTTGTTCTTCTTCGAAGCAGATGAGGGCGGCTGTTCAGTACCAGTTGCCAACCCTTTGACATAAATTTGTATAATCTTCTGGAAGTCGATGTGCTTTTCCTGTGACCTGACTTTCATGATGTCATATAAATCAAGCAAACAATACGCATCGGTTGCAGCGTAGATTATCTGAGTGTCCCTCAGTGGTCGCTTCTCCCAGTTCGACCATTGCTCATCCTTATTGAGTGGGGTGCCGGTGCATAGTCGGACTAATTCTGCCAAACCTTTGAACTCACCTAACGTGTTAAAAAAATGCACTAAAAATACAATAAGAATAATTTACAAGTCCACCATGCAAAACTTGCTTACTTGGCTTTTCCGTGTGATGAGGAAAAAATTTGGGGGTCGTTTTCTGTAGCTCCTTTGAAATCACGTGCAGGTCAATTGTGCCTTTAAACTCATGGCCGATGTGCTTCCAACATGATGTCGTAGCTCCGAGTTGTTTGTAATCTTGACTGATTCCATAGCCAAGCTTAAGTATTTTCTGTGAGGAACAACAAATTAAAATTCACGCAAGTATTTTACTTTCGTTCGTTTTAAATTGAACAAAAAGCTCCCGGAAAGTAAATTACGTCGTTTTGGAAGAACTCCTTTAAAAGCACCATCCACACGGCAGCGTCGTCCATCTCCTTCAGTTTAATGCAGTCAAGAAGAAACACTTCCTCTCTAGTTGCGATCTGAATGAGGGCAACACCCTCGATCCCCGGATTGATGGGTTTCCATTCAGCATCAAAACCGACAATGAAGACCTCGTTCTTTGCTGATTTCTCTATCATTGCCTGTCTAGATTTCAGGTGTTTTAGGAACAAATTGACACTCTGCAAATCTTCCACCATGTGAATACAGTTTAAGGGCAGCTGGAGATGGTAGTAGTTCTGAGATGCCCTTGACCGTTTAAGCAGTCTTCCGGCGCTGCAGGTAGATGTAGATGATTCTTCCATACTGCCCAAAGCTGTCGGTGATGTACTAGCCTCTACTCCATCCCCACCTGTAGACTCTGCCTCTGTGAGAAAGATATGAAATATGGAATCTAATACTAAAGTTGATAAGGTAAGACAACATAAACAACTACCATCTTTCCCCAGACTTCCTGGTGATTTCGGTGAGACTGACACTTTCGAAACAGCATCCCAATCCTCTTCCTCCACCAACACATTTTGTCCTATATTCTCCTTTACAAACATATCAGGTTTCAGTCTTTGAATTTCCTCCATTACATCGTCTGGAATGGTTTTGAAAGGCAGAGCTTTCCTAATGGCAAACTTTGCTGCAGCCGTCAAGTCTCCATAAATGCGCAAGAGAAACATGGCCTCGTCCTGAAGGGTAAGATCATCCAGGACGATGTCATCAACCAAGTCCTCGAAATCTCCATCATCTGTGGGTGGTGGTGGCCATGTTTTATCAACCTCAAATATACTTCTAATCTAAGTATTCACTGAAACTCACGGATCACAGTTGTTTCTCCATATTTGCGTGAAAGCAAGTGTCTCAGAGTCCCTGCTCTTTTCCTCCTGCTACTATTAGGACATACACTTTGGTCCATTTTGAACTTTTCGCTCAACTTTTGAATCAATTTGGACATGGGCCGCGGCTCAAATCTAGTCTTATTCACTTGAGTTATGTTCCTTTCCCTAGAAATCCAAAAGACATCAATATTGGGATGCACATTTTAGGTCAGAATTCGATCAAGTACATACGCAACATAGCTCCTCAGAAAAGCACTCATGTTTTCTTTGGTAAGCAGTCCATCCAAGTAAGATAACACAGACTTCTGCATATCATCACAACCCATAAGGAACTCTTCCACAATGTTCATTCGCTCTTGCAAAATCAGAGGTATCACAAATTCATGGATTGTGAAACTTTTGTACAACCGCAAAATAGTGGCGCATATACATGCCTAAGGTAAAACAACAAGAAAAAATTCTATTCAGACGAAAGCTCACGTTTACCTTTTTAACAATGTAATTTGAATTTACGTCTTTATAGTTGCCTGCAGCAGCTAATTCCTTGATGTGAAGTACCAGCTGATCACGAACTAAATCAAGACGATAGACAGATACCACGAGTCTTAAAAGAGTCAGGTTCTTCTGAAGAGTGATGACTTGGAAAGCCACCATCTGTAGCGGCGGGCTTAGAAACCGTCTTTCGTGGTCGTCGGACCCAAGAGCTGTCAGCCACTGTTTAAGTTCTTTTATGACTACACCAAATGTTATAAATTAGCTTCAGCTTTTTTGATTTATATAATTTCAATGCGAGTACGTTAAACCAAATCGTTAGCATATTCAACCACTTAAGGAAACTTACCAGTGAATGCTAAACCTGAAGTTTTGTTGAGAAAAAAATCCGAACTGTGAGCGCATAGGTGTAATGCCAAGGAATAAGGGTTGACTGAACCTTTGTAGGCGCTCTGGAGGAGCCGAGAAACGGTTGAATCTCTATCTGAATGAGAGGGAGAATTTATAATTGCTTATTTTATTGTCACGGTTAATGAGCTTAATCATTACTTGATAAAATGTACCTTGGCTCGCCGTTGCATGCCATACGGCGTTGAGCTCAGAGGAGATACTTTTCGCTTGTTCTTTATTCACATACGGAATCGCTGGAATGCTGGATTTTTTCCCTGACTTTTTCCTGGAGCGGCTAGAAATTGAGCCTGCATGTGACGTGGTACTCAAAGTTGAAATATTAGGATTCATCGTATCCATATTCAAGGAATTCCCAAAAACTTTTGGTTTAGCACTGAATGCACCACATGGTTCAAATCCACCATCGGAATCCGAGTCACTATACCCAGCGGGCAGATAGTTTTTTTTCATATCAGCTCCCCCCTGAAAATACAATTGAACGAGTTGTTGGCACTTGCGAATGTTAAGATATAGTTATGGTAATGCGTCAATAACAGGTTCCTTTGTTTAGTGAAAACCTGCGAGCGCTGATCCCTACAACTGGATGCAATCATGCCCGCAGCCATGGCAGAATGCGGAGTCTGATTACTGGCTTTGATCCATTCCGTCATAACAAAATTGTCATCAGAATCAGCGTCGCTGAAGCCATGTGGTTGTACCTGTAAGAATTAAAAATATTATCCATTCGCCCATTTACAGGAAGACTTCTTTAACAGGTACGCTATGACATCTCATGAAACTAAATCAAATAAAATCTTCAAATCTGGAGGATATTCCTCTCGTCCTCTTCACTGAAATATTTTCCCAATAGAAGGGAAATCCACCTTGGCTCGGTGTTAGTACGGTGGCGGTTCTCGGCTGAAAAACTCGAGGGGTTTATACCCCAAGAGCGTCTCTGTCGGGACCCATGGAAGTTCACTTCCGCAGAATATGTGTGGACGAAACCCCTTTCCGAGTGTTGAGCTAGCAAACTGCAAAAACGTGGGCAGTCTGCATGGGTGGACTGTGAGTTAAGTGTGAGTACCACTGCACAACGACCAAGTGGAGTCAATACATGTAGAGCTGGCGTCAATGATAAGGTAGCGTGGTGTAGTGGTGTCTCACGGGCATCTTCACTCCCGGTCGTTCCACTGTACCCCCCAATCTATGGGAGCACGCTCATACTCGGGACTGAGTGAGTTTACACATTAGGAGGGGCAGGTGTATAGCAATAAATCCACCATGTGTCTGCGTCTAGCGTGCAAAACCTCACCCCGAAAAACACAATACAATGCAACAAAAAGGAAACTAACGGCTGGATGATTATCCACCGGCGGAAACTGTCCTCCAAGGCTTCCAGCGGACGTCCCAGCCGATGAATTATAGGTGTAATCCAGCGACTTCCTCATGATATCTTCACTTGTAAAAGACTTCGAGACAGAATTTTATATCATGATCAGCCCGCCCCGGGTAGGTGAGGGTGCTGTCAATTCCAAATTACTATTAATTTTGTCCAGTAGAAACAGGTCTAATTCGGTCTTCTAAGGTCTACGATGCTATCTCTCAACGTTAACAACTACTGACAATTTGAAAACCCCGCGCTGATTCAATGGTATCTGTCATCGTATATTTGTGCTGGGCCAGCACAGCTGGCTGCAGTTGTTGCCTTTTGTCGAAATTCTTAATGTACTGAAACAAGGACTTTTTGGACTGGGCCATGGATGGAGAGAGATAAGGATGAGATTCTCATCTCATCCTTGTCCTTCAGTAATGGGTAAATGGGATGTGGGGTGGGATGGGAATGGCAATGGCAGTGAAAGACGTTTACATAATGTTTTAAAAAACAAATAATGCCTCATTCATACCCACGGCAATTGAAGACGGTCATTGAGTGACGAAAAAAAACATTAGTAATGTTTTAAGCCCAGAATTCAGATTATATTCTTCTAGAATCTCAAAGGAATACAATAAATTTATTTACAGTCACAGAAGCTACGAACACTTAATATTTGAAGATTTTTATTACAACTGTAAAAGTTGGTAGCAGCAGCCGACGGATTTTGCATGACTTGCACTTCGGATTGTATTGATATAATTCTGGAAATGATCTCCATTACATTACGGTCAGAAATTTGAGCTACATAGTGCTGACTGAGTCCATCAGAGAAATTGATAAGCAGACAGTATCACTGCTTACTAGTTACTATTACTAAAATTACTTAAACAAAAATTACAAAAATATGCTTGGTTTCTTTTTGACAATCCAACAGAAACAACGGCTATTGCTACTAAAAAACACGAGTGTGAAAGACAACGGTGGGATTACTTGCAAAAAAATTACGTCAGTTCATAAAGTCATTGAGAACGAGCTCAGGGCTCCTTCGTCGTCGTTTTTGCAACCTAAAGATACTCAGCTCATTCACAAAGAGATTAATGGTGAGAGGGTCCACTGTTTCTATGAAATCTGGCGGGACACTACCACTCTTCAATATTTCGAAAAGTCGATGCTCACTTCTGGAGATGATTCGTCCATTTTCTCGTAGTTGTTTTAAGCATTTCGAAATCATCTTCAGTAATTTCTGTCTTGTAGCTTCCAATTCCTCCAGTGAAGCATGTGCATTCTCTCTCGACGACTTTGAAGCTTTTACTGCAGCAATCAAATCCGCCGTTTTCTGTTTTTTTTGAAGGATTCTAACATCCTTCGCATTTGATGCTATCTCTTTGCGAATCAGATCTCCAGAACACGTCACATGCCCTTCACATTTTTGAGCCTCCAGTTGCTTCTCAATTCCTGAGATACTCGGAAAAACGAAGGGGGGAAGAGGACCTGTAAGCAAATTTTGAATGCGGAGCCACCGTTTATTCACAAATGCTTCTAACTTCGGCTCGACAGGTTGAACGACACCAAGATAAAAATTGATCCAGTCAGCAGGTGGAGAAGTGAGGTCATTCACTGAGAGGAAACTGACGCTGTTTAGAGGGAGTACTGTTGCTACAAAACCCAGATATTCTTTTAGACTCAGCGGGAGCACAGCTTCGACATCTCCATAACGCACAACTTCTTCATAATCCCCACACTTATCAGTTGACCCCTGTACCCCGACAGGCACATTCATTTTAAGTCTCTTCTGTGCGGGAATGTTTCGTGTTACATGTTGGATGACCTGTTGTAACAATTGAGCAGGTGCTCCATCAGCATTCCTTCCTCTTTCCAAGGCTGATATGAACTGATTTTCGCTCTCATTGATTCTCCTTCGTCGGTCCGGCGTTGCGAAGAATCTTTTATCAACCAGTCCTAAAACATAGAAAAATCAACATAAACTATCATCACTATTTTATTTACAATGCCACACGTTAACAAATTGAAAAATATTTCAAAACTACTCACCGGGCGCCATTGCCTTCACACTCGTGTTCTGGATTTCCCGAATTTACTGGATTGAAAACTGGACCAACTGCAAACATATGAGCCAATTCAAAAAAATTCCATCAGAATCACTATATCCGAGCGATCGAATAATGTTTGAATGAACTCTTACAACTTACCGTTAGCCTAATTACTTCACTTGCCTGTATTGAATCACTTGAATGCATACGTGGATTAATCCAGATTTATTCAGTATTATCGCTCATGTAGCCAGAATTCTCTGAATTTTTCATCTTTCAAATTCTAGGCATCATTCGTACATCACGTAAAGACTTTTTCGGGAATTT
>WJFA01000678.1:0-31501 GCA_009870155.1 Pseudobourletiella spinata
CATGTGCGATAGCAATTGTGCCGTTGGTACGGTAATCGCATTGAGAGAGAGAGCATACTTGTTGGTTGGATTTGTTAGCATTTGCCTCTCGTAGGATCGACGAGTTTGTGATGGGGCCTGGGAGTAACAAGCATAGTATTACAACAACTTCAGGTAGTCACACCTTGCATACAAATAAGTGTCCCATGCAAAAGTGTTCTGGTTTGTTCTCCTCATTTCGCATAGGTTTGAGCTTAAGTTTTGCTGAATTTTTGACAGCCGGGATACAAGTCACTTGAGATTCTATTTGGATTGGATTACTTAAGGCATTAAAACGATTCACGTCGTCGAAACCTCATTAAAAGACGATAACAAAGCGACATTGACTGGGGACCCTTCGGTGGTCTCAAATAGCTGAGAGGTAATTGCTTTACTTCAATTTTTTTCCAACTTATAAGCAATTCAGGATTTGGAAACAATAGTGCAGATATTAAGTTAATTTCTGGCTTGGGCTTGGGTTCTGCAGACTACTACACTTTAGTCCCTATTTTACTTCAGTGGTTGGGTCTAATTTGAAATTGTTCAACTTGTTCATGAGGTACAATCAAGAGCCCTTTGTGGTGGCCTAGCTTAGATTATAATGTCATGACTCAGAATAGGATATTAGTGGTGACTTTGATGTGATAAGATTGTGTGCGTTTCTTAGCTGCGAAAGTATAGCTATTTAGCTGTCAACTATTGATCAGCTGATCACTATTTTTGTATGGGAAAGCACGTTGAAGAATTCCTTGGAATTTGTGAGGACACATTGTGTCCTAGTCCGTTCCTGTTAAAATCAGTATTTATCGCGCATTCTCAAACATTCCGTTATCAGATCAGTCAGGTCAGGAAGTGACTGTTGTATATGTTTTGTGATAATTCTGTGTGCCACTGTCTTTTATTTTCTAAACGGTGTGAATTACGACACGAGTATTGCACCAGCTTTGTCGTATGCAGTCGTACAGCTTCTGTCACACGAACAGGTTTCCTCTTCCCTCCCGGGGATACAGCAGGTTCCGTGCGCATTACGATTTCACTTAAGTTTCCTAAATTACGTATTTCATTAAAGGTTTTTTATTTAAAGTTAGGCATATTTTCTAGCACTGCCAGTTGACCGTCCAGTTTTGAACGCGTTGACATTTTACGTGTCACCAGCGCACCAATACATGATGGATCATGCGCGATTGAGAGACCATCGAAGACGATTCTCATAACGCCAAACTCGTGGGTGCGAAAATTCATAGTGAAGACATACACTCCCTTTAGACCTTGATGAAAACTGTGAGAGCATGTAACTCTGCGAAACATGAATTTCTGCACCTGTAGGGTTTTACCGTTATTAGTAGTCTTGCAACTGCAACACCGCTCGATCGCATTTGATCATTTTTGCGCTGGTGACATTTGCAATAGTGCCCTTGTAAGTTGAAAGTATCCAGTCACTAATTGGTGAAATGATAACTTTGTTGTTTACCACCTGACTGCGTCTTAAAAAATGTGCGACCCCGGAATAAATCTTTTCATGCTCGTGAATCCCCGTTAATATTCTCATGTTATTACAGTCTGAAATCTGTGTTGTAAGTGATATTTTGTAATAGTGAGTCTGAGTAAGGAGTGCTACCGAGTGATGTATTTTGATGACATCTGCACATGGCGTTACAGTAAAATTGCACAGATTGTACATTTTAGTTGTCTCCAATGTATTGTTCCTCGCATAATTGACGCTTACAAGAACATTTTTGAAAGTATGGCCACATCCTGATGCACATAATATCCTATCATCAGTCGTCAGTCGATGAACCAGTTGGCAGTTTCGATCATACTTGTTGATGGACAAACCTCAGTGAATTCCTTTTTGATTCCAGGCCTGCTCGTTGGATTTTCCGTGAGAAATACTAATTTCCGTTGTGATATTTTTTGGTCTCCAGAATTCGACAGGCATGACGTCGTTGGAAAAATTCGTTTTTGTGGATGCTAGAGATGGAAATATCGTTAGCACGGCAGAGAAGCGTCTTACGCTAGCATACGAAGGACTCACAGATATACCACGGAATCTCATAGATGACTATGCAAATTTTATTGAGATACTTGATCTTAGCCACAACAAAATCAGGTGAGTAAACTTAAAAAATAGAAACGAATATGTTCCCATGTGTATTTTGTTTTCGTGTCTATGGTTCATATTTATCGCAGTTTAATTTATTTGGTTGAATTCTAGTAACGTGGACTTCCTTTCGAATTTCGAGAATCTCACAACTCTGATTTTGGACCACAACTTGTTAAGTGCAGATGCTACGTTTCCAAACGTTCCAAGTCTGACAACCTTATGGTTGAATCACAATTTGATTGACAAGTTGCACCCGTTCCTTCAGAACTTGACGAAAGCATTCCCTAATTTGAAGTTTCTGAGTCTCATGGGAAATACTGGTGCACCGAGTTATCTCAACGGAGGTTCTTATTATGAGTATTTACAGTACAGGTGAGTTAAAAACTTTTCCTCCGTTAATTACGTTTGTCATCACTTTCATGCGGAGGACATCTTAAGTGCAGGTTGTTTGTCATATCCTGGCTACCAAACTTGGAGCACCTTGATGACCGTCCTGTAACTGAAGATCAAAGAGAAGAGGCCCATAGACTTTACAGCCGGCCATTTTACCAAACGCTGATGGACCTGCCGTTTCCACAGTATTTGCAACATGTTCAACATAAACTCAAGTGCCTTGTTGAGTCTTTTTCTTACAGTCGAGAAGATAAATCGAGTATTCGGACGAATCGCATTATATAGAACTTAAGTGTATTCAGCCGATTCGTGGAATCGTGGTTTTGCTATCTGAAATATTTGGAATATTTGAAGCCATGAGTTGAGTATAATTAACACAGGCATTAATTTGTGAAACTTTACATTTTATTTCGGAGATTTAAAAAGACATAGAGGTTAATGTATGTGATCATAATTATTTTATAACAACGTGATATTATCTAATGCGATTGGTTTTGTTTCGTTTCGCTTATTGTCACGAATCATTGTTACTGACGGTGTTAGGTTTACGTATAAGTGTATTCCTTGACAGACGGAGTTTGGTTTTAAAATATATTGTACACCCCTGGAGCTCAAAGATTTTCCGAGGAATGTCACTGGGTCTGAGTATTTGAACTTTTCATTCACGACGACCGGTTTTGGTAACAACCACAGAACACTAAAGTTTCATATTCGGGGGCAACATTTCAACATATGAGCATTCACTTACTCCATCGATTCCTCAGTGGTTAATATTTGTATGAATTTCAATAGATAATCACTCCTAGCCTGCAGTAAAGCTAGTATAAGTGAGCACAGGGATAGGGATAAGTATTTCGGTTTAATTGGGCTTAAACCATGAAGATTAACGGTATAATTTTAAAAGCACACATTGTAACTGAGAACAAAACTTTGTGTCTCCGAGGCTCAGCGCACAGTCTGAGTAAATTATGCCGTGGGATAAAGCAGCAATACAAAAATAATGAGATTTCTGGACTGAAGTGTTTTTTCACAAAGTGGGTTACACAAAGTGCTAAATATTACCTTTGAAGTGTACAATACATTCACAAAGTGCTTAATTATTTTTTCATATTCCTCAAGGTCATAAAATTTAAGTCCATGTAACCCGCTAATTATCAGTGACAATATGTCTAAAAAAAGCCACAAAGTTGCACACGGAGATAGATTGGGAATTTTATCCCTTCCTCATATTTACCAATTACCAATGTTATAACTAAAATAATTTGTGCTTCATTCGATTGGTCTCCTGCTGATCAGTTTTTAAACTAGCTGCGCTACAGGAAAGGGGTACACAACAATTGTTAAGTTATTAGAAAAATGCAATTCAGCACATTCTTGGTTGCTGTATGGGTTGCCTGTTGCATGTCGTAGTCATGCAGTCGTCTAGTGCTCGCGATCAGCATGGAAAAACACAACAGTGATGTTTCCTCAACGCTATCGAATCGTCTTACGACAAAAGTTCATTGCCTCTTCATTCAAACTAAGAAAAACTAATTAGTTAGCAAGGAAATAGAGTAAATCAGAGTGGAAAACTAAATTACTGTTTCCTCAAGAAAGTTCATCACAGAATTCTCTAGTTGTAGCATGCCTCCAATTGTATGTCATCGTCATATACTAGCGTGAAGTTGCGCAGATTCTTACTGAAGGTAACTATTTTTTTCTTGATTCAGGTAAACTCGCTGAAGTTTATGACTTGTGACCTTTAAAATTCAGTTGGTAATCAATAATCAACAAGTTCTATTAAGTAAATTAATCGTACTTGCACATTCTGTAACCATGGGGGCATGTTTAAACATACAGCTAATGTGTTTACGTTGATCAGATCAGTAAGGGATGAACCGCAATACCCGGTAATACAGCCGCACTTCCTTTTCAAAGCTTATAAAACCGCAACATTCTGCTCTACGTGTGTTTGAATTCCCCCAAAAGTATCTAACCTTACATGGCAGTACGAGAAGATCCGTTCACAATTTCAAATTTACATTTAATCTGCTAATGTTGCCGTTGTCACCAAAGACACCACGTAGTATTTTATCATCCGCCAAAGTGGGATTTAAAGTTGTCACCTCAACAAATTCACACACAGTATGGCACCAACATATTTTCCAGTTGAAATACCGAAACAATACTCCTGTTTTTTTTCAACATAATTCCAAAATCAGACATGGAGATATCTGTCTCAGTCAAAAACTTTATGGATAGCCTTAATTTTAACTCATATACTTGTATAAGACGATGACTTTTGGCAGAACATTAAATTTCAAAAACACGGAAAAAATTCACTTCTTAACACGTAAACCCCAAAAACAGGCTTTACGTCAACTCGACTTGAGACTTGACCGCCCAGGCAAGGCACCTATAAAGCTCAAACGAGTGCATACAAAAACAAATCTATCTCGACACGGTAAGAAAATACAATCTCAACGTTTACCCTGAAGTTTCTTATGAGGAGCCTTTACCACCCATGCTTCACCACACTGGCTCACTAGGTGCACGACAACCGGAATTTTAAGTTACAGTACAATTCCCAGAAACTCAAACGGAAATCACCATAATATCTGGCATCTGAGACTGACATTTCCTTAGGACACAAAATTTGGCAGCAAAAACTGTTAACACCTTGGTCATGTTACGCTACTCCCATGCGCATCATTCTCAACGGCAGGGGGCGCGAGCTCCACTCTGAGGAACTCGAGTTTCCTCCGAAGGCATTTGATAGTTTCAAGAGCAGCAGACACCATTGCACTATCAATAACACCTTTGGGCATCCAACCTTGCAACCGTAGATCCACGTCTAGCACCCACTGAAATTCAGTTCGACTGGGCTCGTCCCGCACTGCACTGATAATCCAGCCCCCTACCCCATTGGTACCCCTAGAACACACATTTATATGAGAATTAGACAAATAATATCTTAGCAACAAAGAAATTTATAAGCAATATACAGAGTATGCATACCTGGTCAGCTTCGGCAGGTTAGCAGGCTTCAATGTGTGCTTCACTGATACGGCTGCCAGAATGTGAGTGCCATCCGGCTTCGTTTGGTAATGTCTTAATGTCACGAAATCTCGAGAGGATACCGGCCCTCCGGACTTGCTTACTTGATAAGTCACGTCAGTGCGAGCGTCGATTTTCTTACAAGGACAGACAACATTTTCTTTATTACCAAAATTCTCCAAATTTTTAGGAATTACTCATGGCTTTAAATTTACGCGAATGTTTAACTGTTTCACATTACCTGCAATATCTGACATTTAATCACGTTTGGATTCCATTCGGGCATGGACTCGAAGTTATAAAACAATTCCTTAACTACATCCTCAGGTGGCACGGGTAGAACGCCCTATTTGAAATCAAAAGACTGTACTGTAAAAGAAGATACATATACTTGACGCAAGCAAGGGTAGAAAAAAAATCCTAGCATAAAATCTTACTGAGATCAGGTATATTTTATGATGCGACTTAAAATAAAAAACGTTGTCTCCCAGTTCTGAAGATTTTTCTCGAATCCACGTTGAAGAATTTATTCGTTCTAACAACTCCTCCGCAATCACCGGGCCCTGTTGCAGCCACATTTTGGTCTAAAAAATAAATCCAAGAACTCGTGAGTAATGTTAAGTTAACTTTGATCGTTGAGAGCATTTAACCAACTACAATCAAGCTTACTTCAGGGGTATCACTCCGAGTCTTTGACAGCTTCTTCTCCATTGATTCAGTTTCGGAATGTTCATGCTCTCCGTCAGACGGTATCGGAGATTCGAGGGGCGAATAAAAGTTGGCCACGGATTCAGGGTAGCTCTGAGTCACAGGAATGCTGGTGACAATCTGGGATACTGACTGTCCAAGCCAGGGTATCACCCCCCGACTTCCCTGTCCTACACCTTGACTGTGCCCTAGGAGTATTCATACGCAGCATTTAAATACAGAGACAGTTGCAGTTAGTATACCTTAAATTCCGCAGTAGTTTTCAAATTCAAGGTTCCATTAATATCAAACCCTCTTTGCCGTCCCATCTCCGACTATAGTACTTAGACTTTTAAATCAATCGACCTTATCTATCATCACAAACTGCATAGGCCTTCACTTCCAAAACAGCACAATTTCGTAGCTGGGGCTGGGAGCGCAACAGACTCACAAACGATAGCTTCTACATAAATCCTACAAGGAATAAAACTCCTCCAATGCATCACAGACGTCAGCAGGGAGAAATTTTAGTTTCACAGAACAACTGCAGGTGAATGCAAAAAAATATTCCTCCAACCAACCTGAGAAACAAACGACAGGAAATGGGCAACCATATGCTTGTCGCAAGGAATTCTTCACGCTACTATATTCTGTTAATTTTTTTCAAATTTGAAATTAAAATCATGTGAAATTTCCTTCTAGCAACCATTTTGAATGCACAGACCAGAAGCTCATCCTCTGAGCGCCATTCTAGATTGATACTTAGATTACTAGATGCTGTACCAACTACCCGAGGTGAAGGGAAACCTGTGCAGGAGATTCACTACTCAGTCACTAAGTCAAATTGGATACGAAGCATTATTGAAACTGCTGTGTGAATGTGAAACGCCTTGTCCCAAAAATAAGTTCGTCAAAGGTAACCAGACGGATGCAACGCACTTATCATCACCACAGTTCCAGCATCAATTAAAGCGACGTCTTGAACGTTTCGCCCTAGGGACAAAGTGGAAAGGTACTGCGTAACAAGCATAATACACGCTACAATGAAAGTTTGGATGCATGCATTTCAAATTCACCTTAAGCTCAACTAATTGGGACAAAGATTTACAAGAAGTTGATAAAAATTTGAAGTATGACAAGACTCTTCTCAAAGATACAAAAAAAAGTTTAGGTGCATTCCAAATATGATTACGAAATGAAAAGTAGGGAAGACAGACGTGATTGTGCTTACTAGCAAGGTACATCGCTGCCTGTCTCTCTTGGGGAACGACACGGAAATCCAGGAACCAGGCTTCAGACCAAGACAGGATAAAACTCGCCAGGACTAACATGACTGGATACATGGAGTTTGCTGTACTTGTCCACTATTGATGTATGTTCCAGGCAACATATAGTCAATACAGAAGCAAATTATGGGCTCAAACTTGGTTTTCGTCTTCCATTATAGCTACCGTATATTTATCCATACTGAGTGATGACTTACATCGAAAAGGAAAACTTTGGTCAGCAGAAAGCAACATGAGGCTGTGGTTGTGAACTGAAATAAAAATTCAAAAATAATTCAATTTAGGAGCCAAGAAAGAATTTTAAAAGAAAATATTTTAAGTGAACAGAAGGTATATAAAGAGTAGGTCGGCTACTTCGAACCATCCACCCAAGGCACACTTACAGCAACAGGTAACCAATGATGAGATCGGAGTAAAGCGTAAAATAGGATCAGAATGGTGAAACGACATCCAGCACACATCTACATAAAACCAAGTCCGATGAATTTTTAAAGTTCTATACCTATCCGGGTTGCTTTTTCCAAGCCCTCAATACAAAGTAGCATTTAAGGCTGCAACGTGCAGCGTTAATTTAAAATTGCACAATTTCCTTACCACAACGTCGAAAATGCTCGTGTACAGACTGTATTGTAGGATCTCCTTCAGCAAAGCCTTCTCAATGGGTTGTCCGCCATGTATCTGTGTACCAAAATTATCAGCATCTATTTACACCAATGTCGAATGCAAGGACCTGCACCAAACTACGCGAAACATCTGTTGCAGTTACAGCCGAGGGGGAATTCTGCCGGGATTTTCCAGAACCTACCGTGCAGAATTCGTGTACAAAATGGACGTGACAATTTTTTAGCATTATTTCATGGTTTACTAAACTCCATAACTGAGTACTTCATTGTAGAAGTGTTGACTCACAACAGCGTTAACCGTCCACAGATTTGAATTTCGAAATGGAAATCTTACAGTCACAATGCCTGACATACCAAAATAACGCAAAGAGTCCAAAGAAGAACGGTAAAGAGGAAGTCAAAAGTTGTGAGGAGGCAGAAAAATCTTCGAACAGGAGACAAGTGTCGACCGTCGGGAGTTCCAAGTAAAACATCTTCAGATGGTGGGTAGTCGTAGGATTCCATTTCTTATCTTGTGACCACCGATTTCTTGCATTAAAATGTAACAATAGCGTTCATCTCTGGCTCTTTGAATTTCTACGCAGACAAAAATCCATTAATACATTAAATGAGCTGGAGAGAACACAAAATTCATCAAGATACTGTGGCATGAACCTACTTAGTTTAAAATGTCCTTTTCCATCGTTTACCAATATAGTGACTCATTGTCATCAACATCAACTCCTGCCAGCCCCAACTATAGATAATCTGGTTTGATCCCGCGGTTGTATAAATTCAACTTCCTTACATCTTCTCTTCAAGGCCGAGTTTACTCAATACAGTGTAGGAACTAGGAACTACCCAACTATTACTTCATCAAAGTAACTTAAGATCCCTTATCCTTTCTAAGTAATGCTGATTATCTAAAGCCTATAGAGCGTTTCCCACACTCAATAGCATTTAAAATTGCAAACGGAAATAACCGGAACCAATGCGCTGTTCTCTTCCTTCACTCGTATCAATGAAAACTTCCAAGTCCACGAACTCTAACAACTTTAATATCACTTGTCCTACAGACAGTCCAACAATGTTCAACCACGAGCCTAAACCACACCTGGATGCTGCCATTATTATATGAATATCAGGGCTCGTAAATTCTGACTTTACTAAATTCTGTTTCAATTCTGCCAACTTCCTATGGCGGAGTTCGGTGACCCCGCCGCCAAATTGATGGCTTGAGAATGATAATGACTGGCTGTTCTCCAGTAAGCTTAAATGGCTTTCTTTACCGCCAATAAGCTGAAGTTCATCGCTCTCAAGTTAGTCATTTTAACTATGATGATTGTCATTCTCGTGCATAATTGTATAGCTCATACCTGACCTCCCAGGGAGAAGTCTTCACTTTTGGTCTTCCAAGGTGTTCCAAGAGCACGGAAATAATGGCTTTCCACCGATCACCACAACTTACATCGTCCACTTATTAATTACAAACAGATTAAGGAGTTTCATTAGACAATTGAATAGCATGTACGTCCTCAGCACGAAAGTATACGTGCTCTACGAGATTTTCAAATGAACCCGTGTCTAGAAAGAAACAATGAGCAACTTGCTACACACACTGGACTGACGAAGTTAGTGACAGACGTCACTAAAATTTTACTTTCAACTGTTTCGGCACAAAATTATTAATTTATTCCCAAAAACTGGGATTGCGGGAAGAATTGGTCAACAACCGTCACCACAGTGCATTTATACATGTGTACAGAGCCACAAGGAACTTAGTTCTGGCACAGAGTGAACGTCCCAGATAAATGACATGGGCACAAGTCAATCCACGCATCTAAAGGGGAACAAAGACAGCTTCTGGACTTGATTGATATTAAATTCCAAATGCATTTGCTTCAGATAACTGCACCTGCTCTAACTGTAGCCAGGGATTTCACCTCTATAAAAGAATGTCCATCACTTGTCGCCCCTGTTCTATGAAGGTCTTCACGTTGAAGATACGATGATGTTGCATGTAAGTTATTTCACAGTATCTTCACGTTGTCCTCCACACACTTTTAGGCTACAGCTACAGAATGGTACATGATGATTATGAACTAACTCAGTGAAATAAATCACATCAACTGCTGCTGTATACACAAATTCAGATACAATAACAACAGTGACAAGAAACCCTCACTCTCATCGTCATCATGATCACATGAACGAGCAAACACATACGTATATTAGTCAATCTATGTATTTAAAAAAAGCCTTTCCTGCAGCCATTCGAGGTAGAACCAAAAGTTTAAAGTTACCTCGGAATATTTTTTTCAGCTCCCCACGTGATACTCTGCTCTATAGATGCATGCTGTGTATTTCGGTTGGGATTGGATCACAGCTCGGAAGTGAGTAATTCCCGCAGTTGAAGACGGTGGAATATATTCCTTTTCACCTTGGATTTTCAGGGAATTTTGGGGTGAAAACGACAGGTGTTTGTGTGAGAATTTTGTGGAGGTAAGCCCTGGATTTTGTGCCTCTGAAATTCTTTTCAATCTGTAGAAATCGAGCCCATTTCCGTAGTTTTATTTTCTAATACTAATGATGGCGGTATGACCACGTTTTTCGTTATTCCTCCACCTTACCCATGTCAGGTTCAGGGATTTATTTCCGGGATTCTGTTGTGACTACGTAGTATCTTCATGTTAAGAGCAGTATGATCAGGGGAATGTGCTTAATAAATATTCAGATATGACAATCCGAATACATCCATTATCCAGAGGATATTGAACGGGAAGGGAGGGAAGGTTGTTACTTTGAGTGTAGGAGTGAAGTACGGGGGAGGGGTATATAGCTGCCGGTGAAGCAGTTGCTCTTGGCCACGTGTTACCCGAGGTACTTTGTACCAATATTGTGGGAACTATGGGATCGAAAGTCTAATAAGTCACTCTCCATGGAGGGGGATAACAATGAAAGGGGAGATACAGCAGTGACGCGGGTTTTGAAGATACGGTCTGAAATGTCCAGCGACTTCACTATTACTCATTGGAGGGTATACTGGAGACTTCGTTGGGAGAGCAAGCTAACTTGATTTTTTGGGTTTTGAAAAACTTACCCGTCCTTGGTGAATCGAATCGACGGATAATATTGAGGTTGCTGGGCCTTTCTTTTAAGTCGTGGTTTCACAATCCGCAACATTTTTGATACCGCAATTTGATTGATTATGCCACCTTATTAGAGCGCCTTTACTGTAATCAGTCTAGGGTGGGGATTATGACCTATGGCTTGAGTGTGAGTAGTCATCGGGGATACATAGTAAACGGCTGTCTCTCAAATACTCCTCCATCAATTACACGGCCGTTACGGCCGTGTAATTAGACCTGTGTAATCCAGTAGAGTCTCGTCTCGTTTATCTGACCCCCTTTAATGTGGTCATTAATTTCCCCCCGTGGAGACGCAAGTACATGTTAAGCTATCCCCTTAATGTGGTCAAAAATTTCTGGTCCTGAGAGGGCCTGATTAACGAGGTTGTACTGCATCACTTTGAATAAAGAGCACTGACTACTGGATACCGCGGTAGGGAGGGACCTTCCGATATTTTTCTTGATCTTAAAAACCTCAGCGTGGGTTCTTCTGTTCACTAATGGCTTCGCCAGGATATTTTTTAACATTAAGATGTTCACTTGACGCTATAAAGACATTCTTTGTCTGTTTATTTTTTGTTGCAGCGAGGAATGGTTGCAGTTGGCAAACAAGAAGACATGGCCAAAGTGAAGAGTGATGAGAAAAATGTGGCCGACTTGTCGGTTGACTCCGGAACTGATACCGATTCTGAAGGATCTGATGTTCCTGAGTTGGAGGAGAATACTGGAATTGCCGGTGGATCCGGGGAAAATAAAGATACTGTTCTTGTACGTGTGTTAGTTTCCATCGGATTTTCGCCATGTTTGTAAATTTGGAGATGCTTTCACATTTTAAAATGGCCTGTGATGGGGATTATTGCTCTATACTAACGGATTTTCAGGGTCTTGGAGATGATGCAGTTAGCAAAGTAAAGCAGAGTCGTGGTGAGAAAAAGGCAAGAAAAATCATGTCCAAACTCGGGTTGAAACAAGTGAGTACGAAACTTTTATGTTTGTGGTATTCGAAAAGAACCGTAGAAATTCCTTCAGCTGTACAAACAATTTTCCTATTTCAGATTGTTGGAGTGAATCGGGTGACTATTAGGAAATCTAAAAACATCCTCTTTGTAATCACGAAACCTGATGTTTACAAAAACCCCGCGTCGGACACGTACATTATTTTCGGAGAAGCAAAAATTGAAGACTTGAGTCAGCAGGCTCAGATGGCTGCCGCGGAGAAGTTCAAGGTACCATTGTTATCCTTACTGGCTGTAATACGAATTTTGTTCAAGCTTATAAGCGCTTCATTATATTCAGGCTGCTGAGGTGCCGTCGGCAGCTGAGACCAATATGGCGAAGATTTTGACAAATACAATCCCAGAAGAAGAGGATGATGAAGAGGTGGATGCTTCCGGTGTGGAAGATAAAGACATCGAGCTTGTCATGAGCCAGGCAAATGTATCGAGAGCGCGAGCCATCAAGGCACTCAAGAAGACCGAAAATGATATCGTTAATGCTATTATGGAACTCACAATGTAGTACTATAATGGTTCGTAATTTGAATCTAAGGATCTACATATGTACCTTAGATAAACTTCTCTTCTATTTCGAACTTGGATTCGGCTGCTTCACAGTACTTTGTTTTCATGAACCTAACTTTGATCAACTGAACTTATCGGTCTTTAATTAAATGTTTGAAATTGTGTTACCATTTCAACTGTGGGGACGGGTTTGTGATTGCAATTCTAGTTCTTCAAGGTCGTAGCATTCACGGTCGTCTTGCACAATCTAATATGCGAAGGAGGACATTTTCACGGGTAAACTGATTAATAGGAGGCACAGGAAAAATTTACACATGAATTTTGCGGACATTGGGAACAAAAAAGACATTTACAGTGTTTTCAAGTTACCCTGCAATAAGTGATGATTGCATGTTCTTAAGATTGGTACTAGCGAGAACTGGGGATAAACCGGACTCTTCGTGTAGCGTTCAGCCCGCAAGTCCTATACCTTTTGCCGGGATATTGAGATGGTACAGAAAACACTGGAATGCACTTTAAAATTATAGGCAAGCTCAGCCAAGTAATATCAAGTGTTCAAATCTGCATTCAGATGTGGTTCATTGATGTCACAGCCAGAGGGGAGGCTCACAAAGATTTTATACGCCCATCCCTCCCACATAAAAATTATCTGCGGAATAGGCAGCCTATGCCTGCCCACCGTACCGTACCCATACTAACGTTAAAGCCCAGTGCATGTGGGCCGTGGGCAGCGCATGGGTAACTGACAGCGGTTTTACTCAAACTAATTTTATGAATAAACACCATTCTGTAAAGAAGAATGTGTGTTCGACCATCATTCGTGTCCTGTTACGATTGCAGGGGAAATATAGGAATTTGAATGCCGTACGTTACTCTGGGCAATACTGGTGTCATTTGCCCGTGGGCGGCCTATGTACCACGTGGGAAGGAATTCAGCGTTTGTATGGGCATGGACGTAAGTAACTGTAGAATGGGGTGGGCATGGGCTGCCCATGTCGCAGAACTAATTAACGTGGGCGGGATGGTGACAGAAAATCTCAATGGGCAGCACCTCCGCCGCCTGTGCCCGATGGGCATCCGTCGTGGGCCTCACCTCTGGGCACAACCCAAGGTTGTAAATAGGCAAATATGCTATCTGTAAACATAACTATAATCCTAGTTACAATCCCAACCTTGATTAGTAATACTGGGCATGGGCATCTAGTATCGAACATGAATTATCCAAGCCCAGTCACTGTCCACCATTCAGCTTCAACTGCTATACATGAATACGAAGAATATTATTTTCGCAGGAGGCATGGTAGCAGAGACCACGGAAAATGAAAAATTGTAAACGTTCAAATTAACTATTTATTGACTCATACATTGGGTACTTTTGACCGCCAACAAAGTAATTAGTTATACAATACAAGCTTTTGCTTGATTTGATTGCTTTGTGTCCTCTAGTTTTTTCTACTTATTTATCGAATTAAAGTTAATGTAACTAGCTACAGCCACCATACCACATCGAAGTTCAGTTAATAGAAATGCACGCAATATAGGCCTCGAACATTAGTAAGATAATAATTGAAACGACGAGACCACGAGACAATTAACATCGCATCGTTGTTTCAAACGTCCGTACCTCGCATCGTTCCACAAGGATGGCTATTGAAACAATCCATTCTGTACGCATACAAAAAACCAATTTCATCAGGTATTCTTGGTTGTCAACTCCCCTGAAGCTGTAAATATTGCCGATATTGCATCGAACGTGGGCACATCCTCGCATAAGTAAATGAAGCGAGGACGCGAAGTAAGTGTGGGCAGTAGGATACCTACGCAATTGCCGAAATTCTCAGGGTCGCGGGTTTCCCAGTCATACCCTTCGAGCCCTCGGGATGACAATATGGCTTTGCCAGCATCACTTCAAAAGGACCTCAAGTCGCGGTCATATGTGGAACAATACCGCCTCCACTCAATGTTTCGTGAAGGAAAAATCCCTACCCGACGATTCGTCCAGTCCCAAAGTTCAAGTATTCCTTGTCCGAAAGTGCGGAACAGATTGGAGTCTGCAAGGAAACTCAAACGTACTTGCAACCTCACAAAACCGGTCACCCTCCCTAAAGACACATCTAAAGGGACTACTGAGGTTCACAAAACAGAATCCACATTTAGCATGGTAGGACCCGCTCCAGCCTCTGCACTCACAAAATCCAAGGTGGATGGGCTTGATCAATTCTCACATCCTAACATATCCCACGACACATCCCAAAGCAACTGCATTGTTGATTCTGGTGTGTGTGAAATTATTTCGAACTACACGGCAGTTCATGTCCCTAACCCTGCATTGGACGACGAAGCGCCAAAGAGCGTGAAGAATAGTGCTAGTTTTGTAGTCACAACTGCACATCTCCCCGAAGTACGTTTGAGTCCACCCGACGGAAAGGTGGACCTCGTGATTGAGTCTTCAAGAGTGACGGAAAAAACACCTACGGGCACAAGCATGACACAGACCGACTTCGACGATGCGGATACTGCTTGTGGGATACATAGTTTACCTCAATGCGACGCAGTTTCCTCCACCGCAATACAACCAGCTGCAGAATCCCATAGTGCTCTGTTTCACCAGCAGGTGAGTCTTGAAGTTGTGATGCTAATCCGTGCTTGGACTACTTAATTTAAATAAAACAATAAAATTTAGACCATGAATGTGAAGGATAAATTTACATAATCCAAGTAAACCAAAATTTCACCGTGACCATTTTCATTTATGAATCTGAACTATACAGACAGTCTTCCGACACATTCAGATCTAACTTTAGACATGATCTATTGGCCCCTGAAAGGAATTAAGGAGAATGTCGGAGGTTATGCAGCTTTTAGTTACACTTACGTTGTTTTTAATGTCGAACGGGAAACGCTCCGCGATTTTGGGTGTCATTCTGGCGCAGGAAACATTCTTTAGTGTTCCCATTATAGTATTTGTAGGCCCGACGCACATATACGCACACCTAATTTTCTATACATAAAAATGTTCTAACGTTTAACCTTCTTGGAACAAACCTTCGGCCAGCCCTAACGAACTAGCCACGATGGTTTGAGATGGGGATACACTAACTTATGCAATGCGTAGCATTAACGCTTAGTACAACTGATTTAATACAGATTAACCAGGAAAACAGGGAGTCAACTCCTCCATCAAATTCGACTGTATCCAAGTTAGATGATCAGGAAGAAACGCCATCAGCTCTGGGAAGCACCGGCCCTCTCTCGTCAATCACCAGCGAACTCATCACAGATGTTGAATTTCCTTCAATGCAACCGCCACCAAGCGCGAAAGTCGGTACTGACATGAAGGAAGTAAGTGCAACGAGTTTAAGACTTGTAGCCCCCCTAATTTCGCAAGTTGTCAATGAGACTGTGGGAGTTACAACAGAGGACTCGGGCAGACATGGAAACAGGAAGAAAATAGAACTGGTGAAGCAGAGGGAAAAAAGAAAGAGTTTCCCTGCATCAAAACCTGCAACTTTTCAGCTTGGACCTCGCAACCAACCACGTAACACCATACGGGATGCCGATCTCAACGCCTCCCATCAGAAGTGCAAAGCGGATAGGAATGTGAAATCAAAAATTACATTCGAAAAAAAATCTTTGGAATCAGAAAAGGAGCCGTCAAGGAATGTGCGCTCTGCTTTGCCTACAGCAGTGGATACGCCAAAGGTGGAAGATGGTGTGGGTGTCCCTGGTCGACATGAAAAGTGTGTGCCCATGATTGAGAAAGTTGTGAAGAAGCCACCATGTGCGAAAGCAAAGATGAACGAAGGCTCTGTGTCCCGCAATGTCGGAAGTAGCGATCAGACAGCCGCAGACACTTCATCACTCAAATCCAGCAAGATTCAGAGGATACAGGCAAATTATGCGCCGGTCCAGTCAGAATCATTTGAACTTCCCCCTGATGATTGCCTGTTGGTAATCATTATGCTCCGTGGAAATAATTTGATTTTGTGTTCTAGAAATGTACCTACTAAAACTCAATGTTTGGACTTTTCCCTATTTTCTCCAGGATCCCTCAGACGATTTAGTGCACTACTCCAGGATTGTTCTTATGTACAAAACTGGAGAGAAGTTGACGGGCATAATTCGGCTGACAAATAGTTGTTCGGATGGAGTATTTTTCCGCGTAAGCTCCATACTCTGCGTACATTTACCGGTCAAGAGGGAAGGAATTTGAGCGGGATAAGATTGCTTTCAGATCAGCGCCTGCTCCACAGTTCCGGATAGGTACTCAATAGAGCCGAAAGAGGGGAAACTGGATCCTTACAAGAAAGCTATTGTTAAATTCTTCTCCGAATCAGTGCTGGACGAGTCTGAAATCATGGACGACACTTTTAAAATTGAAACGGTCAAGACTCCGGCCACGTCTTACACCGCAACGCGTCGCTTCTGGATGGTATGGTTAAAAATCTCGTGCACATTTATCTGAACAGATGTGTCAACTCCAGTATGACCTCCGAACTTTCTACAGAATGTGAATCCCGCCAAAGTACGGACATCGGAGACAAGTTGCATCATGAGATATCACCCCAATCACCCCTTTTTCAAACGGTGCATAGAACATGGGAAGTGTCGCAGCAACATTGAAGAATTCATTCGAGTGAAGGAGGACGGGACACATGTTTCCATAGATTTAAGGGAAATCCTCGAGGATATTGAGTTTGCACAGCAAGAAATTATTCGATTGCGGAAATTGGAACGGGCGAACTACGTCGTAGCGTCGTTTATGGTCGCTACCAGCTTTTTTGTCGTTTTATACTTTCTAGACACACTACCCTTTACAAATTTCAGAATACCAAACTGACGCAGTCCAGTGATGTGATCCTTTCCATTAAAAGTTTATTCATACTCCAATAACTAAAATACCATGAGGAATTATTATTACTAAATTACATTGAATAATCCTATGGCGTAGGTGTAAAGGCCCAATGGAGTGTTGGAAATGTCTCGCTTTCTTCCGAAGAAAGACGGATATCCCTGGAACTCAACAATAATGGCACCGTCATGAATGAGAGATTTCTCTAAAAGTTCAGTTCTGGTGCTATCAACTTCCAAGGCCTTCGAGAGGTCACACGTGCTGGGGTTATTGCCCTCAAGCATGTCCTAAAAGATCTCTTCCCGCTCCCTCATATCTGGTCACCACTGTAACTGTATGTACATGCTTGCCTGAGTCACTCTTCCACTAACGATCGTAAATAAAAGCTGAGTTCATTGTTGTCCTTGATTTAAGAAAATAGACAAGTTATACGGTTGTCATTGTTACTTGTCTCTTAAGTCATGTTTATCTACAAAGAAGCCTGATAGCGTTCGGGAGGGTGCGGGCATCTCTAATGGAAAGCTAACAACGGTGTAAGAGCTGCGTGTGTGTGCGTATGTCGAAGTGAATTGTCGTCGATAAAAGTAATAGGCCGCTCTAGCAAGAGCTACTTTCACACATCCTCACAAGCCCTCAAATGACTTTCGCGAGTAAATTTGCATGTTGCGAAGAAGTGTGAGAGGACAACCAGGTCCACAAGGATCAAAGATTAGGCCCCGTGCATGAACAGGAGCGGGGAAGACGATGAGAGTGGGGAGACTCGTGATAATAAATGTTCACTCGTCCATTGGTTGGCGGTGGGTCGAAGGAAATTACTTCAAGCATATAGGATTCGTCCCGGTTGTTGATTTTTGGTTAACTTGTCACTTCCAAGGATCACCAGAATTTTCCCTTCCCCTGCCAGTCCCTGTGTAGACAGTATAGCATCTCACCATCCGTGGAAGAGTGCCACGGAAAAAGTGGTGGTGGTAGTGATGGTGTGTGTGTAATATGCACGTATATGTGTGTACGGAGGATTTTAACAGAATGATGCTGACAGCAGAGGGACTGGTATGGCCGATGCTGTTGCCCAAGAAGTTTCTCCCGTGGATTTCTCTCTCACTCAGCCTTCTGCCCATTTCTTCGTCTGCACGACCCTCCCGGACTTCCTCTCCAGCCTTTTTCTATAACAGAATGCTAATAGGTTGTGGACGAGATTCCAGTCAGAAGATTCCCCTTGGGAAGCCATCACACTTCTTTACGCGCTAGCCGACGTCTTTTGACTCCTGCCGTTATTCTCCAGTTTATCAGGCCCGTAGTGATGATGGGACCAACCACTACTGTTATGTCGCCCTTGAGGTACATGCCAACCGCACATGTACAAGTCCATCCCTAAGTCCGCCGTTTCCTCACTCACAGTCAGGTTTCACCAACTGGGGAGTCGCGCGCTGAGGGAGCCGTGATGGTTCAGTGGGCGTATGCACTCACTCCGTATAGAAAGAGAAGGAGAGAAAGATACAGAGACAAAGGATAGGAAGTTATACCTAATTCTGGTTGCGGAAGTGACGACGAAGAAAACATGTGAAGTTGTCCAGAGAAAGTGAAAGCGTGAGGGGGGGGAACTCGATGTGGAGGCAATAACAAAATGGGCTCGGACTCCTTGTGTACGGTAGTTCCTACACGTATCCCTCTTGGTTTGAGCACAAGGAATATGCACACGCCCACACACACATACACACACACACTCATACGCACACATGCACTCACACACGTCTTCCAAAAAATGGCATGAGCAGGGCAGAGAGAATCATCACGAGATCCTTCGAGCGTCATCCACTACTGCAGTGTTTTTCCCGTACTTTTTCCATCCCCGTCCTCTCTGACACTTGGTGTCACATCCAATTAGGGCTGTTGTCGAATTGTCATCCCTGAAGATTCCACTGTTCAAGTGACAAGGCGTCACTGGACGTATTTTTTCGCCTCACTCCCAACCTCCGGTCGTCTGTTCACTCTCGTGCCCTTGTGCGACGGATAAGATGATGAATGGAGGTCTACGGGCGCCTTGGATGGCTCCAGAGTAACTCTCATTTCCCAAGCCAGGACACCCATGTCCTATGGTTCATGAATGTCGATATAATTAGAGCTTCCCCCTGGTGCAAGCCATGGCCTTCAATCTCATTTGGAACCCCAGTCCTCAGACTTTCCCATAAGAGTTCTCATAGGAACCCGGCGCATTTCCCCCAACATATAGTACACTCTTCATCACCCCGTAATCTCCTCTGACCTGGGGTCAGAAGAAATGATAGAGCGCACACAATGCACGCCGAGTGTTCATATCCTGTGAAAATAGCCTCCCACATACATGTCATATATATGTCTGTATGAGCAATTGTGTAGTTGCATAGATGTCCGTACTAAGAGACAGGGGGGTTTGTCAGGGTAATAAAGGGGAGAGGGGGGTTGGGAATTGAGGGAAATTTCCTTGAGTGAAAAAGGAATAGGAAATGTGTATTAAGCCAGGAACCACACTGCTCAGTAGTGGTTACCATATTCGAGTCCGGAAAGCCCAACTGATGGCCTTATTTGTCATTGCGGCTCTTGAACGGTGAAGAGTAAAATCTGATTTGAAAATAAATCCAAAATTGTAGTCCACTGTGGAGGAAGACGTCGAGGGAGCGGGAGAGAGAGACAAAAGGAGGATCTGTGTGGAAGTAGAGAGACTTAATCTTCCGTGGAAGACAGAGAGAAAGAGTGAGAGAGAGAGAGAGAGAGAGTGAGGTTATATAATGGGGGTAGAGACGGAGGAGAAATTTCCATTTTCCATTCTCCGCGTGTAAGCCGCACACACTTCCTCGCCACTGGTTGGTCGGGAGGAAGCCCATCAAAAATTCAAGCCGGTGGGATTGAAATACTCAATTGACTGGTAAAAGAAGAACAAGATAAGACGTGATGTATATACCACGGTGCACCGTCCCCTCGGAGCGTTATAATGAAATTTTTTACACTCCTTACTCCTACGCTATATGAATATGCCGTCTGTACTTGGAAAGATGCAACCAGTACGGGAGTAACCATGCTGTTTGTCTCGACTATATATATATGTTAATATACATACACATTTATATGTATTGTCTCGACTATATTTATGGCTGTATGGTATCGTATGGCATGGCTGTTCATATAGGACTCGAAACGTGCTTCCCTACTCACCGTGCGTTCGGTCTAACACGGCGGAGCCGGGATTCTGCCACAATGAGATTGTACGCCCATCTTTGCTGTTGAATCCATGGGAGAAAGCCCGGTATTAAAAACAACTTAGTCCAACTCGCTCTCAGTCCCTCTCTCAAGTCGTCCGCGAGTTAATCGTCCACCTACCTGTGCCGTTTGTATAACGAGAAAGACGGAGGGAATCTTCTTCACTACATACTCTCCCGCCACCAAGAGTCTCAAATGGCCCAACTTGGGCTGACCTATTCTCACAGAGAGCTCACAGGGCCAGACTCATCATCCTCCAGCGTATGATAAATACTGGCGATGGATCTTATTGCATAATAGGAAGCTAATTATTATTCCCTTAGCATTCGTCATAAAATAACCACTCTAAATGCTCTCAGCCATTTAAAATAATTACTCTCAAATCAACCCGAGTATTAGAATTTTCCCCTTAAATGACGACTTGACACTAGAAGTTGCGGTTGGCGCTATTATTATGGCCTGAGTATGGAGTTGGATCGAGCCAGGAAGGTTGAGATGCGGGGCGGCCTATTTAGATTGCTTCCCCGATCCCATATTTTACCGGGAAAATCGTGCTCGTGGGTGGTGTTCATAGTCCCTGAGCCACGTATTAAGATGATCAACAATGAACTGAAGCGACAACTTGCTTCGGAGCTCCGTATCACTTCCGTATAGGGTTCCCACAGAACAGAGGCAGGCCAAACGCCGGAGCAAAGATTAACTCAAGCTCCTCTTAATGCAGGGCTCGCATTAGGGCTTTGGAGAGGAGAGAGGAAGAAGGGGATTTCCATCTGATTATTTCCGAGCAACATTGGATGCTGAAATCTCTCGAATCTCAATCCCCTGGATGGAGTAAGATACGGGACCAACGGGCCACTAGAGAGAGAGAGAGGTTGAACAGACGACAGCGGGGGGAGGGGAGTATCACCATCCCTATTGCGTATGGGCAGAGTTGTTTTGAACCTCCGAGTAATACCGGATCACAAACGTGAAACTTTCTTGTGCTACAGTCAGAATTTAGCATGATTTTTAGAGCATGAATTTCACATTGAAATCAGTTCACATGCAAAGGATAAAAAAAGTACCCCTAGAGTCGAGTATATGTCCTGTTGCGTGGGCTCTCTTAAATGATCCTTGCGTGGGGGAGGACTACGGCTGTTATCACATGACCCGCTGCTGTTCCGCCTACTACCCAGGTAACCTGAATTCCTTCAAAAGATCCCTGAAATGAAATGGTAAAAAATGCCAATTTCTCCCACATTCCCTCTCGCATGAATCAGTGAAAGGCTTATGGAACATGGGTAAAGTCCGTTCAAACAACTGACTTAAGCCTACACTACACAGACTACTCTCACAAGGCCGCTACCCATGCTCACCTTACCAAAAAAGAAGAAAGAGATTGAAATCTGCTATGTCACAACTCCCTCCGTTCGTGCCTCCATCTCCTCGGACATCATATCCATCCCAGTGCGAGAAGAGCATCATACTCCTCCCAAGATTCACATATTCCAGCTTGGATGTGTGTGTGCGTTTCGGCTTACAGCGCGGAGCTACCGCTTCTTAAGGAGTAGACGAAACGAGTTGAGTTCGATCACGTCCCGTCGCGGCGTCGCATCATCTCCATCCCATGGGCAAAATTGCTCCGAAATTGAATATGAAATTCAGCGCATGCAGAAAACCACCACCGCTCCTGTGATATCCTGACGGTCAGTTGAAAACGTCTCTGGAAAGAGCAAAGTCAACTGTGCGGCAAAACTTTACGGCAATATCACACACTAACACACACACACACACACACACACACACAGTTACGCACACCAAAATTGCGGAAATGCACTCGTGAATACTGACAAGCTTGTCCTGGGCGGCTCGTCTGCGAAACTGAACTTCCAATGTAAAACCGTAAATTTCAACGCACTTACCAAATTTTCTACCACTCTGACAATTTGACGACGCATTAAACGCAGGTGATCAGTCATCGTACTCCACATGGTCGAAAAGAGATTTTCCTGTAAATTCCAGGAAGCAGAATTTTGTTTTCAACAATCCTATATAATGTAGTTGGAGCTGAGGAGATGATGAAGCACTTAAAGAGGTTTAGTCAATTGACAAACCGAATCATATGCGCTTCAGTTTCAGCAACAAAACGGTAAAAAAACTGCAAACACCATTCACTCTTACTCCTAAGCCCCGACGTTTTCTCCATCCTATTTCGCACAAAGGGTTGATCCCTATACGAACACGTGTTGGAAAGACATAAATTATCATCATCCCGCTACGCAAACCTCCATAACAGTACAGCTCAAAAAATACTTCTGTTGCACTTTACCTCCACTCTTAATGATGATCGGGGAAGACAAAAGGTTTTGTGGTTATATAGTGGAGTCAACAGGGGATTTGCTGTTTATAATGAAAGCGCAACCGAGGAAGAGCTATGGCCACGACGGCAAAGATTCAGAGAGCATCTTCTTCTCCCCCATCTCCCCCTCCCTCTCTGCATGTCCATTTCGAAGTTGGTTGTAAGCTGAAAGGCTAAAGGCAATCATATACACAAGAAAGAACCGGTGAGAGAGAGAGAGAGAGAGATAAGCGGACGGACACGCTCGGGCATGCAGACAACCACGCAAATCCTGTCTTTATACGGCAACCAAATAATTGGGCACTTCTCTCGCTGTGAGTAACAAAAGAGTTGTGATCTGCACGCTGCTGAAAGCTCAGTCAGCTAAAGGAAGCGAATCTCATCACCTGCTGTCCTAACCAATTCCAATTTCAAATTCGTTTTGCTTAAATAAATCATTTTTAAATACCATCCAAATCTTGGCTCCGGCCGTTTTTTTTAGCTCCCCCCTCGATCTCTTCTCTCTTGTATGAATTCACAACAACGCCGTCGCGGTGCTCATCGTGTGGGAACCAACGAGAGCTTCACTGTTGACCCCATCTTCAATAGATCGCCCCGTTATACACTTGCCAGGCTCATGTACTACAGGGAAGTAACAATAATAACAATAATAATAATAATTGAATTTACACCGACCGGTTCCTTGTTGATCAAACCTTCAAATCAAGCGCAATTCCCTTTGCGGCAAGGGTGACTGAGACAGAGAAGAAGAGAGTGAGTGCGGTGGATGAATGGATGTACCTGGAGAACTATATACGTATACGACTCGTTGTTCATACGCGTGTGCAGCGGGAAGTTGATGCCTATGTACTCTTGGATTGGGCAATTCATTCTCCCGAACAGGGAACCAGCAGGGAGCCCTCAGATTTTCATGTCGTTAAACGCAAGTATGCACTTACGCTCCTCCGTCCATTTCCCCAGTCCATAGTTTGCATCTATACTCTAGGCCAAGCAGTAATAGTACTAAACACTTCCACGATCAGCACCACCACTATCACCGGTAAAAGCCTCTGACCATAACCATCCGAGCGGACGTAGGATAGCAGGAGAGGAGTCAGCCATATTTTGAACAGGCTGGTTCTAAGGACGCACATGCATATGGACAGAGGCAGGGAAACACACACATCCAGGGAACTGTGATCAGGTGTCTGAAAAGCTCGGATTCAGTCAGTGCCATTGTGTGGAATGAACACATTCTCCTCCAAAAGCCTGCTAACGAATCACTTTGCTCCGACGACTCAAGACTGAAAGGAATGAACTGGAGGGATCATTTCGGTACTGATTTATGTCTACACGGAAACCATGATGGCACACAACGGGCTCTGAGAATCGCTGACGGTGTCCTGACGCTGAAATCTCCTAAACCAATTCAGGCCCATTTGGAAATATAACTGTTTTCCCACCGATTCCGTGCGGACAGGCCTGAGGGGAGAAGCGAGAGAGAGAGAGAGAGAGAGAGAGAGAGAGAGAAATTGACGTGAGTGAGTGGCATTTCCGTGTACAAGCCGTACGGAATGGTCCGACCATCACATGAACGAGCCACAGACAGTTGGCCGGCCGTGTAAACTAGTGAATTTACGACATGAAATACCTTTAGCGAGGTTTGGTAATTGGATGATTATTTTTAAGAAATGACAAAGCCAGCGGGAATAATCTGTACAGCGTGTGTTCAAACGCGAGCGAGATGCAAAGGAGGGAGGATTAGTCAAGCCGAGGCGTAAGGGATGGATGATAGCCAAACCTTGTAATCATGACAATCAGTTTATCAGCAGCTTCTCAATCCTTCTGCTCGTGTGTACCATCTCCTGGCTCCAATCCAGTCAGTCAGTAGGTAAAAGAAATTCTTAATCTTCCCCCACAGCAAGCCTATGGACTGTGGAGGAGTGCAACAGAAGGCCTTGTATGTGTGAGAGAGTGAGCGGGAGTGGAATGAAGCATATAGTAGTAGGCGAATGTCCATTTGCAACACGGGGCGTTAAGCATGAAGGGAAGATGAAGGGAGAAGAGGATCAGGACAACGAGAGAGTTTGAGCGAGGGACGATTGTGGGATTGTGGGGCTCGGATGGAGGGTCTGACAATCAGGAAAAGAATTTGCATTTGCATAACATTATCCGTTCCGCTTGTGCATGTGATGCCTAAGCTTGAGCTATAACCGGGATTTCCAGTGTAGAGCTGTGACTCGTAAATCTTCCACAGTATCAATTCAGTCAAATAAATCCAACCTGAATAATTCCCTGGTCATTTAAGGTAAAAAATATTTATGCTCATCTCGTCCACCGACCGACCGCGTCATCGATTCCGTCGATGTACTCTGGGATAACAATTTGAGTTGCTGGATCACCACTGTTCCCCTCCATCCCCAATCGTCACTAACAAATGACGCGGACGAAGAATTCAACTAATCCTTGTGTGTGTGTGTGTGTGAGCAGCTTCTAGTGAGATGTCATGTCCATCTGTAATATCATGTCCCCTTGTAATGACACACACGCCAGATCATCACTATCCAAATGCAGCGTGTCAACTCAAGCCTTCACCCCTCACGTCCTCCAAACGAGAATTTATGAAGTCATAATGATAATTCCTCCTCGGTTTCCCACACCTTCCATGCATCCATTCCACTCTTTTTCCTCCTCCCGTTTTGACACTTAGTCATGCACGAGGCATTAGATCGGTAGCCAGAATTACGATTTATTTCCCCGATCCCGTCAAGCCGCACGATAGATTGTCCTTCGTGAAGACTTGCAAAAAACGATTTTCGTCCACTCCTGCATCGTCGGCACGAAAAATGGTCCGTTCCTTCAAACCACTTTGGACCCCATGTTTATACTTGCGTGTGAAAAAATCCAGTGGAATTTGGGTTTCTTCAATAATATTCCAAAAAAATTGTTTGTGATATGCTGGGAAATGATACTACAAAGTGCACGGCTCAAGGATACTGATTCCGACTCACCTTCTTTAGTATTCGTATCATTACCATCCATGGAATACCAATCCAATACTTCTCAAACAGGTTGGTTTTCTCTCAGCTGCACAATACTGGTTGTAATATATTCGGCTTTTGATGACATGGAAAGGCGGTTACATCTCCATACCTACTTTAAATGGACTCATCAAGGTACTTGGGAAAAGATGAAAATGAAAATCAAACAATCAATCTAATTCACATTTGTAGTTCAGTCCTCAACGAATCAAGATGTAAATTAATTTTTGCGCAGCTAATGAACTCCTCTAGCTTAATTAATTAATATTTACCTTTATACCACGAAAAATCCTCTTGAGAAAGATACTATGAAGGAGAGCTTTCAAAGGTTCAAGCTCTCCAATCGGAGGGAGGGCATGTTTGCGAAAAAGATTACATTATGTGGGAAGAATCATCGACCACTGGCCTCTCATTCCAACTGAATGTCTTCGAGTCAATGTTGTTTGAAAATGAGGCAGGTCCCACCTATAACAAAAAACAATCATCTGATAAAATATTGCTAAATTACATTTGTCAGAGCTCACACAAGGAGCGGTAAGTACATGCTGTTCAGACACATAAATAATTTCACACTTTCTCAACCGACTAATGATTTCAGACGTCAACACAGAGCAGACCCACTATGGAATTTTCACCATTCTTAGCTGTAACCTTTGACGATGTACACGATCAAAAAGGAAGTTACCTCACGCATCCAACTCATCATCTCCCCTCCTCAGGATCACAGTATATAATTTTCTTGAACTCATCATTGAAGCGTCTTTGTAAAACAGATGACAAGACGAATTGTAATTGTTTTCTTCACGGCGTGTCCTCCGAGCAGAATTCACATCTTCCCTCCTCCTGCTCCTGCAATTCAAATTGCATCCTGACAGGACGATCCTCATCACACATCATCACCGTCTCTCCACCTCATCATATCAAGAGATCCAAGCGGCCATCCAGTTTCTTATTTGTCTTTTGAACCTCCAGCTAAATCAATTTGAGAGCCCCTCACTCTGCTTCCTGTCACAACTTTCCTCAAACTCACTGCTCCTTCCTTTTCCACCGGGCTCTTGCCACGCAAAAAAAGCACATCACGAGCGGCTGTGAGATGGGAACTATAAGTGCGTGAAACTCACAACGAAACGAGCCACTTGCTGCAGACAAATTAGAGTGCCAGTGGTTCTTCAGATGGTAAAGCTCTGGAAAACTTTGCGTCTAAAGGGCATGCATACAAACTCAAGTATGAAACTCGTAACTTGCTTTAGTAGATTTGAAGCAGGAAACTCCGTTCCATAAAAGTTAAGTTTTCAGCTCGAAAACGCGCGCGCCACAGGGCACAAATCTTCACGTGCTATATAATATGGAGAGAGAGAGAGAGATGCGCCCCTCGCCCAGTCAGTGCACCCCATGCAAGACGTTACGTCTTTCAATATCAAACTTTCAATTAGTCATCTTTGAACCTGAGAATAATTTCCGATTTTGGCCTTCCAACATTACCCTCAGTCAGTGTCTAGTCCTAAGACGGGCCAGGAGGGTAACAAAATGTTGGACCCAGAAACTTTCACTGCACCGTCAGCGGTTCATCTCCCAGCGCATTTATACATGGTCGTTTCATACATACAAATTTTATGTACATCCCACGTACCATAACATAATTAAACTTTCGCTCAAGTCTCCCAAATGAGTCCCTTCCCCGCCTGTATGTACGTGCAGTGATGTTTTACTGTTGTACGGTGGTCGATGTACTGGTACTTGGTTGTTATTTTAGTGTTGCTCAGCATGAGCCTGCTGCTGGGCGGGGTCCTGAATGATTAGCGTCGATGGAGCATATGTCACGCTGCAAAACAAGAATAATAATGCAGTTGTGCCACCACAATGAGTCAAACAAATGCTAATGCTGTATGTCCATATTAAAAATTAATACGGAAATCCGTATAGTAATAACCAATAAACCCAACTTAATATTACAGGAGCCTTTTAGTTAAGCGTTACTTGTACGCTCTCGAGAGAACAATAATAAAGGTTGCAAATGATCCCCTATAAAGTATTGTATCACTCTCTCGAAGAAGTGCATATACACATATGCATATAACCTGGTCATCCAAGTCCCTCAGGTAAACAAAAAGGGCCTATAGGCACACACAGGGACAACACACAGTCAGATACGACTGGTAGTCTGGTTCTGTTTCCAACACTTCGAGTCCTTCCATAGCCTCACACTCGCGCTCACCGAGTCACTGAGAGGTCTTTATACCCCGCTTTAGGGGTTAAGGTATGCCACTAGCACCATTCCAGTTCTGTACCTCGGCTATAATAAATTCCTCAAAATTCCCAAGCGTAACATGAGCATGAATGGAGAGGCCCTCGCTGCTTCAAGGTGTCGACTCCGCAACAGGCTACACAATGACGCACCACTGGGGAGATGTTCAAAATTCCACTAATGGACATTTGAAGCTAAACGGAAGCTGGCGGACTCATTTTCACCCCTTATATATTTTCATATACAAATATACGCATGTATGCATGCACAAACATATATGCATTATGCACTGGAAGGCCTGGAGAAGTGGATAAATAGTCATAAAAACACCCGCAACAGCACATTATTGTAGTAAGAATGTCATACTTTCATGCTCAAACTATCTCCGCCTTTGAACCGCAAAGGCTTTCGTGTTATCCTAATGGCCTTGGAGGAAATTGAACAGATGCGGCATAATACACTGAGTGAGCTACTACCACACCGAGTATATGAACCCTGTAATAAAGTCCCGCTGGAAACCTGCACGTAATCAGTTTTGACTTTGCACATATATATATACATATACATATATATACACACATTTATATATATGTATAGTTAAGGCAATAAACGGAATAGGTACTATTTTACCTCGGCAACGATTGAGCTTGTTACGGAATGCAGTGATGCATAATGGGGTAGAAGTTTTAGGTGTGAGGATTCATGGTTCAGGACGGGTCATTATTGCTTTCACATAATAATAATAATAATAATATAATAATAATAATAGTAATAATGGCAGCAAACCCGACTAAATAATAACAACGCACTGTGGAGTCGTAAATGCATTGCTTCAATGAGTTTTCTCTCAATGACAGGGAGTCGCTCCATGGACAACAACGCTGATGCTGTGCACAGTCCTACTCAATGAAAGGAAACTATGGCGAGTAAAATAGAGGTAATTCATCCAAATTTCTTCAACAATACAATGACCCGGAGCTCAACCATTGTCCCAGCGGCTACGGTTCCTCGGAAACATGGAGAGCAGCTCCAGAGCCGCACGATGAGGAACTGTTTACTCCTCCATCCATTGATTCGAAGGGCGAACACAATGAAGGACAATAGTCAAAACCTACACGCTATCATCCACATGCCAGTAGCTACCAAAGCTCCATGGTCATGTCATACTGAAATGCTACCGCTCTGCGAATCCTATATTGAAAAACTGGAAATGTTTCTGAGGGAAAACTCTGGTTGGTATTTATGCTGCACATACTCTCCATAGCTTGTAGTTTTAAAACTTTCAAGTTGATTGGAGCTATAATATGCCTCAACTTATTCCACACCAGGGAGACTTGCACACCCACGACAAAATAAAGTTGTAGTCATGTACCTTCGGGGTTACTTTTAACTATAATTATAAGTAATATTGCCGCCAATCACGCTAAAAATCGATGGTATTATTGACTGTCGTGGGATGCGAACTTTTCCCTCCTAATTCCAGTGCGAAGCCCTACGCACTCACTGCGACGGTGAGGCCCTATCATTTACGTAATCGTACACGGACATTTTGACCTACTTACTGTGAACCAACTTGGGCCATATACCAACTTGTTATCTGCTTTTCCCTCTCTATCTCCCAATGAAAACAGAACTGGAAAAAGTTGAACAGTTCAAAAGTTATCGTGCCTTCGGACGGACGACGGACACGACGATATTATAATCCACCTAGAGGTACACAATAAATATCGCCACACTTTAAAATGCCCTGTTCCTTGAACAAACCACCCGCGGAGAATTTCAAAACTCTGCTGTTCAGACAAACTCATTTACATGTGGACTGGGCTAATTCCAGACGGCTGTGAATGTTTGCTCTCACAGGCAAGGTCCTTCCCCCCTCTGTGGCAAAGGCCAAATAAATCCGCGGACATTCTCAGATGACTTTTCCCGCTACGTAGCCATGGATCCCAGTTTAGAGAGCACATACGAGCTCAATCAGAGCAATCGTGAAACTTTGTCCCCTTCATTTTTATTGCAAATTGGAGGGGATGCTGGAGCGGAATTCCCAATTGCTTGCCCAAAAGGAAACTTTTGCAAAAACATCAACCCAGTAATGTCCCTTTTCGAGTTCAGAGGTATAAAGTAAAAGTTTATACAGAAAGAAGAGGGGCAGCTGAAAATTGAGAGGGAATTTCTCCTGAGTCGACTTCGCAACAGAATAGTATGGATGGTCGTACGTTGGACAACCTCGTTGGAGTCAGCCGGGGTCAGATCATGTTGAAGTGAATAGTCGGTAGCATATTCTTCCCGGCTAATGTGTGGGCATACGGCAGTCCCTCAAAATCTGAAGAAATCGAGTGGGGGGAAGCACCGTGGTGCATAGTAATATATGAAACGATGATGCGGATGATAGTAGGTGAGATCATGAGGGCAAGGGCATATATTTGTCCATAGCCGCATGCATACTGTACGTACTCCCATTCCCTCCATCATGGTGCTCTAAAAACTCGAGCTAACCTTATAGTCTTGGCATCTCATGCTTTTGAAGTAATACCGTAGTCGGAGGAGGAGGAGGAGGAGGAGAGCAGTAGCAATAGTAGCTGTAGTGCTTGTATATTCTCCACCGATTCCGCCACACGAAACACCACCACTGCACACATTGCTTTAAGTGGTATTTGACTCGCGGATGATGCGGAGGTAGGAACTAAAATGCTTTATGGATGGATATTGCGGATTTCGCTCCGAGTTCCCTCTCCCACAGTGATGGTTATCGTCCGTGAAGAAAAAATTTGGATGAGAATGGAAAACAGATTCCTTTTCCCTCATATTTCCCTTGCGCCAAACAGTATGTACCCTAAACCTCCCCCCGCTTACGTACAGTCCATGGTACAACGGCCCTTTGTATACAGGGAGCAGAGGACTGGTAACAGTGAGATATACACTAGAAGAAAGGAAAGCACAAATGCAATGCGGAGGCTCACACACACACACACACACACACACACACACACACACACACACACACACACACACACACACACACACACACACACACACAA
>WJFA01000679.1:0-31459 GCA_009870155.1 Pseudobourletiella spinata
GGATGTGAAGGAGCAGTTGGAGAGTGCAAACTCTTCACTCTAATTCCCTTCCACGGTTTTCGTCGGCGCGTGTATGTGTATACACGGCATGTATGTATGTTTGTAATGGAAGATCCGAGGAGTTTGGATTGGATTTTGCAGTCGTTACGAGTTCCTTTCCATCCCGCCGCCGCTGCCGCTCGCCTTTCTTTCACGAGTGGTGGTACCGTGGAGGGTTATATATGTATGTGTGTGTGATTGTATATATACCGTTGAGTCAGCGGAACTTGGAAGGATGAAAAGTTGAGTAAGTGGAAGAGAGGGACCTACTGGTTGGTTGGTAGGTTGGTCGGTTGGGGACGAGGAGGGGGAAAGTTGACTGTGATTTCAGCGGAGCATATCAGTTGATTCCGGCGGGAGAACTTTGTGTTTATGTATCCTAGGCCCAGTAGGATTCCGTGCCACCGAGGTTTACAAGAAGAAAAAGAAGAAGAAGAAGAAGTGGTTGGAAAATTCTGAATATTCTCTTACGTTTAACCTCATTCCGGTGGTGGCTCATTTTTTTCCGGGTCAAACCCCGCCTCCTCCTCCTCCTTCACGAGTAAAATATATCCGCTGTGAAGTGTGCGGAGGGGAAAGGGATGTGTACACTCCATGTACCTTCAAGAATGATTTAGAGTTTACTTTTGAGATAATGGATTTGGACGAGTATTTGACGATGATGATGATGGTCGTCTGTGATGATGAAGGATAGAGATTGGAAGTTGAGCTGAAGCTCGTCATATGATGGGGAATATGGGAGAACTGATATAAAGTGAGATTGGAGACTCGCGGCTCGGTTGGAACTTTTGTTTGGGGATGATGTAGAGAGAGAGAGAGAGAAATAAAGTTGAATTTCATACAAACTACTGTATATGGATGGACAGATACTGCGATCTTGTTGTTTATTTTGAGAAACTGGATATTTTCTTGGTGGAGCTCCATTTCGTGGAAGTTGCTCCGAGGAGGCACACTCCTCGCTTCAAAAGACTCCTCTCTCACCCTTTTGAGCTATTTCCCTCCCCCCCCCACTACTTATGCTAGCCTGTGAATGATGCGTATAATGTTCCGCCTCTATTCGTGTTTTCTGTGCTCATACATTGTCGTTGTTGTTGTTGTTGTGGATGCTCCCGCCGACTCGGGCTATATCTACGGACGGAGGAAGTGACGACGGTGGAGAAAGTTAAAAGGGATAGCGGTTGCTGCTGCTGTTGTTGTTGTTGTTGCTACTGGGTGGAAGAGTTTTGCAGAAGCTTTAGAAGTGCTCTCCACTTTCCATCCGGGATTCGTTCATGTGCATGCCTCACGTGTTCGTAGTAGTAGTAGTAGTAGTAGTAGTGCTAGTCGTGGATAATGTGAGTCCGTTTGCCGGAGAGTTTTAGTTTTCCTTATCTGGCGAAGCCTCCCATCATTTGGATCCGACTGTCGCTCTGGTATTTGAGTAGTGGCGACTCCCCTTTGTGCTCCTCTTTCCACGAACAGTGGTGCTGATGGTGCTGGGGGAAGTTATTGGATTTCTTATCGGGAACATTGAGCTTGAACTCCATGGATATGTCGGGCCCTGTCCCCGGAGTTTTTGTGCGATGACATGAATGTGAGAGTGTCTTTGAATGCGTTGGAATTTGGAATCCATCCCCATGATATTCCCGATGGGTGGACTGAGCTCCCCTGTGCTGTCTGAATGAGTGAGTTCCCCTGCCATGTAATATCCATTGGGTGACGGCCGGGAGGAGGGGGGGGGACGGAGTGAGTTGTGGGACTGGGGAAAGTGATGCATTGATATTGTGGGCTCGCGGCGGCGGCAGCTTGCGTTGGGGTTATGGGAAGTTTTAATTGTGTTAATAGTGTTATTATTACTATTATTATTTCTATTATTATTCAAATCAAGTTGGGGTGAGTAGCTAACAAGTATGAAGGGTCTTGCTGGAGCCAGTATGAGCGGAGTAGTTTATAGGCACCATCTTATAAGTTTTGCTGGTGGTAGTCAGCCGTTGCTGCAGAAGAGACGAATGCTCGGGCGATGATGCTACAGTGTCTTGTGCATTATTGCGGCATGAATGAATGCTCAGTCAGTGTTGGTCGAGTTTCTTACATATGTTCGGCATTATTACTACATTGCGTTGACTTGGAACTTATTTTTGACGGAGTCGGGATGGTGAGGATCTAGAGTTTACTACTACAGCCATAAATTCAGTTGAAAGTGCTACAGGATAAAATTTTTCGATGGGCATTTTTAAGCTGTGGAAGCTCCATTAATTGCTTTAAAGTTGAAGGGTTCTCTTTGTTTTTTTTTGCTTCTTTTACTTTTATTTTGCATTCCTCTTTGAAAGGGGTCATGCCATGGGGAATGATGAGCTGGAAAATCTTGAACTTTAACTGGCTTATCAGTGGGATGGTGGGCTAATGAATTAACATTTAATGTAGTTTGAATATGGTATGGTTGAATATGGCTACCATGATTGACATGTATGTGTGGCTAAAAGTAAGAGGTGGACGGAGGGCCATGTTTCGCCAGGCTTTTATTTTTGTCATGGTATGCGTTTGCATTGTGTGTTGCAAGTGTGTGTGTGTGTGTGTGTGTGTGTTGGAGGAAAATCCAGAAATAGTCTGTGACTTGCTGCTATGGTTAAAAGTTTTGTAGGATCCTGTAGTCTCCAGTAGTAGGATTGGAGCCTCGCTCCGCTTTTGTTGACGTCTCTGCCATTATAATCCCGGACCCATTATCCCCTGTTGACTCCTTTTGCGCCCGTCTCATCGGCTTACTCGGGAGCGTTAATCATAGAGAGTCGGCGGCGGCGGCGGCAATCTCCTTTCCATTGTGCTACCAATTCTCTGCCTCTACACCCATAGTTGGTAGTAATTGTGGCAGTCATGATGATGATGTGAATGGAACGATGGTGTGATACTAGATTTGATAGGGAAATGTGGGAGGGCGGGGCGGGGGTGGGAGCGTAAGAATGTGCGGTTATATGGAGGACGATCTATATGATGTTCCCATGCATTTCCCTTTTGATTGCCCAGTAGCAGCAGTAGTAGTAGTAGTAGTAGTAGTAGTAGTAGTAGTAGTAGTAGTGGCTGAGCCCGCCTCCCACATTACGTGCTCTGAAAGAGTTGGTGTGGAGGGGACGATCCAATCAATTGTGGATTGCGGGACCAATAAAACTTGCTCCCTCCCGTGTGTGTGTGTGTGTGTGTGTGCTCCAACCCGCGTGTGCTCCAACCCGCGCAACCTTCTTCTCTCTTTTAGTTGTAAATGACTTTGATTCCGGCCCATGCTTCCGCCCCTGTCAACTGACATGGTGGCCATGGTGACGACGTTTGTGATGTGATGAGGTCTTCCCCCCTGTCCCACATGCGTTGTTAGGTAGGTGGTCGCGGAGGAAGACTTGAAAGTGGGGGGAGGAGGCAAAGTGGGCTGTTGTGGGGTAGGAAGCAGAGTCTGATACGGCAACCGGCACGGGAGGGAATTGATCGTAGGAGAGGGATTTGAACAAATTTATTTTTATTACTCTACTGTACTATAGTGTATAACTACGTACGTACGTATTCGCTGGCACGCATTTCCGTCCAGCCAGCCGTCTGGAAGGGGGAGGGGGGGAGAGGAGGCATTTTGAGGTCGCGGGGCGGAACTACTCTTCGTTTATTTGCGGGCGGGCAGGTGGGTGGGGGGATGACTTGAGCATTGCGTTCACACACGCTTTCGGTGAGTCGGTGAAATGGATGGCTTCACGATTTATACATGTATATATTGCTAGTTATTTACACGTATATCAATGTTGCGTTTACATTTTTTGGCGGATCAGAGGAATGGAGGACATGTGGGCCTTTGGCACATAATCTAGCTCTTTTATTGTTCATGATATGACTGTGCTGCTGTGAATTAGCCGTCTGCATTTAATTGCTTTAGTGTGCGTAGAAATGGTAGTTTTAATTGGTCTCGAGTTAGAGGCTGGAGGAGGACAGCAACGAGGAACAACGACGACGAGGTCCTTCCCCTGCTACCCCAGTATTCTCATTGAGACCCGCGTTGAAAGGGCTGGCAGTAGGTCGTTTATGATCCCATCTATGCCCATTCATTGAGGGGTGTGTGAGTGCCCATGATGTTTTTGTGCTTGCGTGTGCATGTGTGTGCGTGTGTGTATGTGTTTGTGTGTGTGTGTTTACGTGCGTTCATCTACGAGCCAGCCTGCCCTCTTGGTTCGAGCCAATGCTCACTCACGTGGCTCTGCCTCAATACGAAATGGTAGTAGTGATGTTAATCAGGACGTTTATTTTCTCGCTCCTTTTCCCTGCTGTTTTTCTATTCTCATTCCTATTCTGATGTTGCGTGACTCGGTCCATGGTTATCTGGAGTTGTGTGTGTATAGGTGTATGTGTGGGTGGGTGTTTGTGTGGGCGTATGTCTTTTGTATTTTCACTATTCCACTCACATGTGTTACCCTTGTTCTTTCTCTTTTTCTTCTCCTTCTCTCGCTCTCTCGACCCATTCTACTTCTCATTCCACCATGCTGCCATTCTTCACCTCTTCTTCTACTGCTGCTGCTGCTGCTGCTGCTACTACTACTACCACTACATCTGCACCTTCTGCTACCACCGTGGTTACTACTACTACTACTACTGCTACTACTACGGTTACTGCTACCACCATCACCACCACCACTCTACTACTGCTGCCACTGTAATTCTAACCTACTCTCACCTGTACGTGGGCTGTGTGTGAAATACGGAATGGGATCCTCACAACTGCTCCATCATACCACAACTTACAACTTTGGGATGTGTACCGTTACTACAATTACTGCTACCACTCCGACTTGTATGCTACTTGGGTTGGGGGTGATAATGTAACTTTTAAAACCGGGGCGGATGTAACAATTGAAAAATGAATTGGGCGACCCGGCATGGCGGTCTTGCTCTTGCTGTCCCTCTTCTATCTCTCTCTCGCTCTCTCTGTATCTCTTTGTCTCCCTTGCTGTAACTGTAAAAATAAAAAAGGGGGTTTGAGGCGGCAATTATCCTCACCATTGAACCCGAATTCATCGGATCCTACAGGGAAGGCACGTCAGGGGCACGACTTTTCGGACGAGGAGGATGACTTCTCATCCCACTCCAGTGACTCACCGCCGGATGATGTGATCCTTCGGAAGAATTCCAAATCCTTGCCTCATAATCGGGTACGTGACTCTGCTATATGTATTATGATGATAATAATAATAATGATTATTAATTACTATCAGTTCGGCGCTAGTTTTTTTTAAAAAAAATTGTGCTTGTGCTTGGAGATATGAAAAGGGGGAGTGATAGCCGCGGCCACCTCCTCTACGCCTTTGTTTGTGTGACAGTCCACTGCCGGATGTTGTGGGTATGTCGTCGGAAGGAGGGCTGAGTATCATTTTGGCAACCCACGCAGACGCAGGTCTCACACTTATCATCTCAAATATGGAGGCATGGAGAAGAGCATGTATTGAGGAGGATCTACGGGATGAGGATATCTCGTCCTAATTCATGCATGTCCCGCTCACGACTGGCTGTGAGAGTGATACGCCCTTGACCTTGAATAGCGAGTATTTATAGTGGTACTTGTACTATTGGAAACTGGGGACGGAATCACTGGAGATAAGGCGTGGAGGAAAGAAACAGACTGAGAGAGGTTTTTACTATGTACTGATAAGGAGGAGACACATTATGTGCCCCTGCCTCTTGTCATCAGTTCAAAATTCATTGTGGGAGAAATACTGACGACTTTTGAAGGCTCTACGGAGCTTTCTATCACGGCCGCTAGTGCTGCTACCGCGCGAGCGACGCTGGTTTAACATTCGGTTTTGTGAGGTAAAACGCGGCATTTCATACACAGACACACACACACACACAGCACGCACACTCAGTCATTCATTAGTTAGTTAGTTGAGCATGAAGGCCGTGAGGTCGTTGAGTTTGGAGGGTGGTGATGGGAATTTTTTAGTGAGGTTGCATTCGTAATTGCAAATGTGATTCATGCGAATTTGATTTCCTTCCACCATCGCCACCAACATCGTCATAGTTGCTGCGCGTTTGACTACGTGGAGTCAGCAGGAGCGGCAGAGGTATCACGTCATCACGTGAGGTATATGATGATGATGAAGAGGAGGAGGAGGATAAGGATGATATGAGAGTAGCATGATTTGAATCTCGCGAGATAAATCTCCTTTACACAGAGGGCTTGATCCCGCCTCGCCTCATAGAAAGTTCGTGATAATAATAATAATAATAATAATAATAATGAATAAGATTAAATGGGGTGGGAGCCTGGAATTTTAATGTATAAAAAGAGCAATTAGGACTCCTGCTTGTCATACTCACATTTGTTCAGCGCTATTGAGTCTTAAGCGAAGGCGTCAGAAGGTCAGGTAGTAACTATCCCATGATGTTGTAGCTTCTGGAAGGGCAGAAGCAGTGGGTAAGTAATGAAGATATGCCATAGCTAGTTTCATCCTCCATCTCACTGTGACCGGAGTTGGGTGACATTAAAGGGATCATTCCAGTAGGATTTCTTACTACCACTGCTAGTACTACTACCATCACCCTGAACCCCTGCTCAGCTCTGACTCATTGACTAACTGAGTGCTTTGAAGTCTCTCCCGGCTGTGTAATGATGATGTGGATGTCGTCGGAGGATGGGTATGATGACATCCTGGAGGATGAATGGGAAAAATTAGAACTCACCAGCACCAGCGACCACGTTGCAGTTGTCCCCGCTAATTCGTCATCGCTATGCCCATGTGGATATTTTGAATGCCGTTCGGGGAGGAGTGGTACAAGGGCGACGACGACGACGCCAACCACTAGCTCATTTGGAAGCCATTCTCCCCCGACTCCCGCCCTGTCCCATGTAAATGATAGGGAGCGGAATGTGGATTTTATTAGGACATAAAAAAGGAATTAATAGGGTGGAAACCATAACTTTTTTATATTTTCCCCCTACAAAAGAAGGCTAATTGATGCGGGGGGAGCTAAGGTCAGGTTATAACGCTGTTGCTATTTCATAGCGTGAGATATTCTGGACGGGGGGACTGGTGCATTGTTCAAGCGTCTCTGTGTGTATGTGTGTGTGTGTGTGTGTGTGTGGTGCCGGGTGAGCGTCTTACCCGTGTATAATACAGCTATCCACTGACGAAGGAGTACATTAATAATAATACCTTTCACTGTAATTCAAAGGAGCGTAGCTACGAGTAGACTTAGGCATTGCGAATTCATAGTAGAAGGAAAGATGATTTGGCAAGAAAAAGTCATAAAATGAAATTCTACTCTCGCTGTTCCGGGAACAGAAAGTTAATCTCGTCGCTCTGGTCGTCGTTGTTGTCAATCTCACTCTCTCCCTCTCTCCGGTGGTGGTGCGGTGGAGTGTGCGATGGAGGTCGTTACCACACTTTCACTGCGGAACAAAGTTGGTTCAGGGACAGGTTGACGGAGGGAGATACTTAATCGTATAGGATGTATTATTACGGCTCCTCGGAACAACGGAGTTTCGCTCACTCCATTGTGATAAAGGTTAGTGTTCCACGGGGTCGTCCCGGTGCAGTCGGTCGACCTATATTCCAACTTGGAACTTGAAGTGGTCCAGTTGGAAATTGCATGTTATTATAGCCGGTTGAGCTGGGCTATGATGATGATGATGATTGTGTGAGGGGGAGGGGTATGGCGTGAGTCACAGTTGTACGTTTATTGGAAAAGTTTAGACTCTTCACCCGCATTCCCTTCCCTCCCTAATAAAATATCTCCTCTGTGGGTCAGAGGGGGGGACGGAGTTGTGTGTCTCTGCTGTGATTTACAGCTTTGTTTGACACAGGGATGCACACACACACACATACACATACACACACTCTCTGATGTTGGAGTAAAGGGGGATTTTATGAGTTTTCTCGTATACTGTCAGAGTGGGTCAAACCGTCAGCGGCTCAAGTTCAAGCCGGAACGTATAGGAGGACATCCTGCAGGAAAGATTTAAGTGAGGAAGCCGGCCGTTCACTATTATTTACGTGGGTCCGCCTGTTAGCCATTCCATCATTACGTAGGTTTTTAGCACCAACACTGCGTGCTCATCCCGAGAGGTGAGCGTTTGGGCTCGACGGAGGAGGATGTTGGGAATGAGGGTAATGGGTGATGCTGGTGGTGGTTGTGAGGCGAGGTGAAAACTGTTTGTTATCATTGCATATCCGATGGAGTGGTGGAGAGCCGGTCGTAGTTTGGTAATGATGTAGGATGTAGTAGCTAAGGGACATTTGAATTGCTCGGATATGCCTTGGTTGAGTTGGCTTCGCAGCGGTGGTGAAATGGTCCGTGCCGTGAAATTCTATGGGTATTGAGTGTTATTTATGGGGTGAGAATTGGGGGAGGGGGCCGCGGCTCTAATGGAAGTCAGGGTGGAGAGGATGAGGATGGTTATAATGGCTGCCTTCATGTTCGGTTGTTATGATTTTGGGCAATAATGATATTTTTTATCGGTTCCCCCTATCCCGTCCCACTCTGTGCTCCATCGACCCACTACACTACTGTAGAATCTGAAGCAGAAGATTGTGAATTTACTGCGGAAGTTCAAGGCGACTGAGGAAGGGCACCGTGTGGAGACGAAGAGCGGCGGACCGACGATGGGGGTTGGGGTAGATATCGACGAACTGTTCGACGAACTGGATGGTTTATCAGAAGACTCCGAGCCGGATGCGGACACCCTGTCCGTGGGCTCATTCCCGAAGCCTGTGTTACCACCGTTTTTCGCATCCTCCCGTTCCTTGATCCAGCAGAGTGAGTTATTCAAACAAATGTAAATGTATCTATACATATGTGCTCTGGTCGATCCAGCTTTTATTTTTTGATGTGCTTTGCATACGCATAGTTTATGGTCCTGGTAGCTGCGGAGGGGCGGCTCCATACATCCATGTACAGTTGAATATGGCACGTTGTGGCTTTTGTAGCATGTGATACGATTTTTCCTATGGAATAGTCCACTTCACGTGCCGTTCTTTGCAAGGTGGATGGATATGGATTGAGATCAAAGTGTGCGGAGGGTAGAGAGAGAGAGTACAGTATGGAGAAGGGGCGACCAGTACCTGGTTATGCGCATGTGAAGTACCCATATGCACGGTGGTTCTATTATTCATGATGATAACAACACGTGAATTCGCCTTTCTTTCCCGCCTCCCGCCACGTGTGCAGATGCCATACCTGAGAAGCCGACCCTGACATCGGACGAGCAGAGGGATTCGGACTCGTGGACGGAGCCGGATCAGCAGTCAGGTGAATCACCAAAGATGACCATGAGATCTCCCGGGATGTCACCGTCTTTCACGATGGGAACCGCGTGTTCAGTGCTACCATCACTACCACTTGTGACTCCTACTAGACTAAATAATGATACTACAGTTGCGTTAGGACTACAGAGTAAATCCAAGCCGGGCTCCATATCGGATCAAGTAGCCAAAGTTCTTCCAGCGGATGAGGGATTCCCGGACCTGGTCGTTCTAGTCTCGTTAGAATCACCCCTGGGACCCGGTGTCTTCTCCACGATGGCGGACCGCGGGGTGAGAGTGTTGGGGATTGAGAGTGAGGCGGACCTTCGCGCCGCCTTTCCCCACATCGTGGGCAAAGTGCAAAAGTTTTGTAACAACAATGCAAAGGCACCCACCCCGGTGACGATCGTGGCTGTGGGGTCCGAGCCGTTCCTCAACGCCATCACCAAGAATTTCGTGACCCAACTGTCTTCCCGCCCGCATGACTGGCAGAGCTATTTCTCATTCCTTTATGCACCGTTTGCAAGTGAGTTTCTTTTCCATATGTGGTTGCCATGTGTGCGGAAGATGCAGATAGAGGGTGAACCAGAATGATGAGGAAATGATGATGCAAGCCGCCGCCGCGCATGTCAGAGGAATATTTGGGATGGTGACTCCAACCATTTCAAGCATATCCCATCCCATATGGGGGGTAATGGTGGACTCTTGGCTTGTGACTTTGACTTTGACAGTGGAGTTCAATGTGCGTTGCAAGGTCCAATAACGGGGCTAAAAGCTCCGAATGATTCCGGCTATCTCAACACTAAATTGATCATTTGCACCAATTGAGTAGTCATGGTCAGACAGGCATCACGTGTGTGGAGCCTAGCGGTAACCATTGTAGAAATGGGAAATGGCAAGGCCTGTGGAACTGCATCCACAGAAGATGTCTCATGATCATGAAATTAACTTTTAAGTCCGTGGATCCCAAGTGCCTTGGAATGGAATTCCCAAGGTTGAGCATCCTCACAATGCCAACCCAGTGTGCAGAAGAAGAGAGAGGGCGGCTGGAAGGCATGCACACACACACACACACACACACACACACACACACTCGCATTTATCTTTTACGCCGAGAAGATCCCATAATTTTTCCCATTGGATGAACTGTGGGCTGATTTCAATGATGAACATTTTGTAAAATAGAGCCTCTCATCCTGACATCATTTCCGTATTAGTAATCCAAGCCACCCACCATTCATTATGTAAGTAGTTCACCCTGCTAAGATTTTACTCATGAGCAACGACAAATTACGGTTCTTCATCATTCTGGGACACCACCAATATTGGTTCTGTAGCTGTCCAGTTCCCCATTGACAAAAAGGCCTGGCTATGGAGTGAATATAAATGAGGGAAGGATTTCGTACCTGTATCTATGTGAAACAATTTGATGATGTTTTTGTTTTTTCTCCATTCCCTCGTCGTGTGACATTAGCTGGTGGCTCTGTGTGGAAACTCCTGTGTCATAAAGACTCGGAGTACGGGCAGACGTTCAACGACTTCACGGAGCGGAGTTCCGCTGATGAAATGGCCCTCCGGATCCTGTCGTATACAAAGATGGCCATGGAGCGTCGGTTTGTGGTGAACGTGCCCATCGCGGAGGCAATGATCACTTACAAAGACAATGATGAGTCCAGTCAAGTATTTGTTCCTTTTGTGAGTGAAGTGAGACTGAGTGTGGGGTTTTCGGCGTCCGTTTCGGTGGATCAACAGGAACCCGGTGATTTGTCGTCATCCCCGCCGTCCCCACCGCATTCCCCTCGTGAAGAGCCTCTTGAGCTTCAAGTTGACTTCTGGAAAGGAACCATCAAGTCTTCCATCAAAGCTTTTTTCCGCACACTTACTATTCAGCGAACTCCAGACAATGCTCTCGCCGTCACATACATTCTGAAGGAGCATAAAAAGCAAAAAAGTAAGTTTTCCCTATTTACTCTCTCTCTCTCTCTGTCTTCCCCTTCTCACTCTTCTCCGCTCACTCTCCTCGGAATAATTTACCCGGAGGAGGAGAGGAGTGAGCGGAGCTCGAGCTCTCGCAATGTATTATGTAGAGAAGTCGACAGAGTGGGGATAAGGTCTCGCTGGCTGACGCAAACGGGACGCTGGAGGAAGAGGCTGAGGGTAACTCCCTTGCAGAAGCAAAAAGAAATGAAAAAAGTGTTGACCCAAAATCATGCATTTTCTTGTAAATAAATTTGGAGTTCCATTTTGAGATGAAGGAAATTTGAAGCATCTCATTTTTCTCTTTCCAGTTATCCGGCTCGGGAAAAAGAAAGAGAAGGAGACTGACGTGAAGAACCTCAGCATGGATGGAATCTCAAGGCTCGTCTGTCTTGCCAAGTCACAGATGCCAATCAAGCGTAAGCTCAACTTTGTTCAATCTTTTCGACTACCTTGCCATGATTACTTTTTCCTCTTCCCAAAAACTTCCTTCGAACTGAATAGAGGAGGTGGGTGGGGGGGGAGTTGAATTATCCTCGTCCTCACCCTGTGGGCAGCATAGGGAGACGTCAAAAAGAGAAATCTCATATATTTTTTTTTCTGAGGAGAAAGCAGGAGAGCTTCTGGAATCATTTTTCAGGCTGAATATTGCAACGGTTACGTTTTCCTCCGTTGACATCGTCATGCTGCCATAAATGTGTGCCAATGGCTCATCGTTTGAGTGCAAGGGGAATGATATTTGTTTGTGGTGGTAAAATTTGATTAAATTTCAATGAGACTGAGAGCTGTTCTTTCCTTTTTTCCAGTTTACGTGGACGGTGTGGAATGGCTCGGAGTTAAGTTCTTTCAAGTCTCAGCCCAGTGGCAGAGTCAAGTGAAAAATCTTCCTCTGCTCGTCTCAGCTTCTCAAGGAGCGAAGTCGGATCTATCCACCGCGTAGCTATGGTATCCGGAAAGCATCACAGAGTTCAGCGGATCCCTCAATCATCGGTGTACTCCCCCCAAAACGATTGTGTGAATTTTTTGGAGCGGAGAACTTTCGAAAATACGCGAAGAGGGTATAGTGAAATGTTGTCCAAACTATATATACTACTACTACTACTGCGTCTTCATTTGGAGCTGTGCTGCTTGGCCTGTACCACAGGAGACAAGACCTTCTGGGCCAGGAAAAGTAGTTTACAAAAAAGAAAAAAAAAGTCAAGAAGCGGGAAGGGAGTGTTCTCTGTCTAACCTTGCAACTGGGCAATTTTATTCAAGAGCCATTATTTATGATTATTTTTTGTGATGATACTTATGATAATTTCATTGACTTTGTATGTAAGATTATTATATTTATTGTAATGACGACCCGTATGTGGGTTGAATAGAAATTATTTTAGATAAGTAGAATTTTTGTGATTCAGTATTGCCATTTGGAGGGAAGAGAGTTTTGCGGCAGAAAGAATGTTATTAGAAGCAATATCATATTTTTAAGGATTGGTGTTACGGTTTATTTAATGTGCATGTGTAAGCATTTGTGAACCTGAATTGACAGCAGTTAGATTTAAGATTCCGCTGCAGCAACCAATGCTGTGTGAGTGTAAAATGTAATGGTGGGTGGTATCAGCGCTGGTACAGAGTCATTATCGATTATAATTGTTAGCGCGTCGGTCGAATACAGAGAGATATCTTCCTGCTGGCAGTGCTGCTGCTGGTAACGCCAGCACTGATCACTCATATATGGCTATTATTATTATTGGCTTGTGTTGTCATAGTTTGGAGGAGAGGTGATCTATGTGGGAATCGATGTGTGTGATATAAACGGAGGGCGTATAGGGTAGTTGAGTTGAGTTTTAAACAAGAAGGAAAAAAAGAGCATCGCAGCATAATGTTCGCCTCTGGAATTAACCGTAATGCAAATCCCGTCGTGATGCTCGGCATAGGTGATTTTATTTTGTGGACTGCCTCATTTCATAATCTGTGTTACCGTCTTCATTTACCGTTTTAATTAGTGCTAGGATACTCGTAGCTAATTATCTACATGCACGATTGTCAGTATTTTTAACCGGTTCTAGTTTTGCTTGGGTTGCGCAGCAACAACTTAACACAAAACTAACCTAGAATATTTCAATTCAATAAGAGAGATCTGCAGTGACAGCAAATACGAAAAAAGTGCCCTTCGCGATTTGTATGCGTATTGCTGCCACTATTCCATGTCGCGGCCTCCCCTGGGTTGAATTACAGCAATAACGATTCACTCTGTCAGCCACGATCAAGGTGTAGTATGCACAAACTTGATGTAGGTTTAATTTCCCCCATTTCTCACAGGTTTAAATTTAAAGAATGATATAGAAGATCTGCATTTAGCGTTGGCCCTTATAATATTGCTTTCACGAATAATTTGGAGGATAGAATATCCTGGTAGTAGTTAGTTCATCACTTTCTAAGAATTATATTGTGAAATGAAATGGAGAAAACTACCGGCACTACCCCTATTGTGCAGGGGGAGCTCCAAAAAACCAAAGTCCTGTGGCTTAAGTTTGTATAGTTCGTAGTAATGCATTCTGCAGCAAATGGAAAACCATTCCTATCATGTATGTCAATGCAGCTTTGGTTTGATGAACTCGATCCCATCACATTCTCTATGTATGTGCAAGTTGGGGGCTGCAACTTGGCTCAGTTATCTCTGCTCATACTCTGATCAGGGGTGACTTGCTCAGTACTCCTGTGGAGTTCATGGTAGGCCTCTCGCTGGACCCAGTGAGTCGCTTGGTAGTGTGCCGCGAACAGATTGATAAATTGGCAAGGATATAAAAACCATTACTGTATGTACCAATTGTACTCCTTGATAGTGAGTTGAGTATCTGGCTAATTCTATTTATTGTCGTTTGGATGTAATCAATTTTACCGAGGATTGCTGCGCGGGACCCTGCCGAGGAAACATGTAGTAGTTGTTGAGAGCATGTGGGGCGGTGGGTGTGTGACAGTCAGTGCTCAGTGTTTTTTTGTTTAACCTCGTTATAGGAGTAGGTTAGGAAATGGGGTTGATCTGTAAGTGGTGAAGATCTAATAGGAAGGCCCAGACAAAAAAATGTACAAAAGATGTGGTATAACGAATACGTAGTGATCTGTTGTTGTTTGTTGTTTCTGAGCGAGGCGACCCCATGCGAATGTCGGTAGTCTCTTCTTGCATTCTAGTCTTCTATCAGCCTCTGTGACTCAATTTGCTGTCCCGGCATTGTCTTATAGATTTTTGTCATTCTACCAGACTGAAGAGTACGACGGAATCCGTGATTCAAAAAGTTCATAGTTGTAGGGGGAAACGCAAGAAGAAGATTCTTGTGCATGGCTGTTTGCTACACAGCTTTTGGAACAACTATTACGGGAAGAATGAGGGATACACACACATACATTTCATTTGCATGCTCTCCCCGTTTTAAGCTGTATTGCCGCTATTGCAGGCGAAGTAACATGTGTGCGAATAGCGAATTGGAGTTGTTCCCTTGTCAGTCTCGTGATGTTTATGCAGTGTCTAAGCTCATACATACACATATATCTGAATAGACTGTTGTTATGACTGTGAACAAATATTTTCTACTAACAGTAGATATTCTGAATGGAAAAAATTGAATTGGGAGGAGGCGCTTTACAGCACGCATTTTTCAGCTTCCATTGAGCTGCAGCAGCACTCTCTGCCTGCATGCACTCCAACTCCAATACTCTGTCATAAGGAGAATTCTAATGACGACTTGGGTTAGGGAATGCTAGTGGAAATATTTACATACTATTGCTAAGAAATGGAACAAAAAAGAGTATAGTAGGGGTAGCAAGTCAATTTTCAATTGATAAAAACAATATTATTAGCTCTTTTTTTAAAGAAAAGTAGCTTCTGTAGGTAACATTATAAGGGGAATTTGATACGTGCAACAACTGAACAACACATCATGTAACTGATGGTTAATGAGATAATAACGTATTTCAGACGGAGCGCAGCGGTAGTTAAATTAGTCAAGTAATACTGATTAGGATGGCAGTAAAATAAGAGAATAACACTTTATTCTAAGAGGGAAACACATTTATACTCTTTTCATGTGAATATTATAGAGTAATGAATCTGAACAGCTGTCCGAGCGGATGGATGGCTGAGCGGGAGAGGGAGAGAGAGCAAAATTTTGTGGGTTCACTGAAGTTATGCATTACTGTTGAGAATCTGTGAGTCATTACCGACAAAATTTTTGTCCTGACATATGTGTATGTATACATATATGTATGCTGGATGGAACTGTTGTGGGTAGCTTTATTGAGTAAGTTTCCTGGTTAACCCCGTGTGGGATGATACGTATGCACTACCTAAGAAAATGTCGCGGAACTGAAGTTTTAACCGTAGAGGCATCCACGAATTTGTTATCATTTGAATTTTCTTCTTTCCAGCATTTTATTGAGCCGTATCTGTGTCTCTGCTACAGTTCTTGAATGCGTCAGTCTGTCTGTTCAAAGTGAATTTGTTGCAACGATTAGTCAGGGGGGCGAATTGTGAAGGCGGGATGTGGTGGTAAAGTAATAATAAAAAAAATGCTGTGAAGGAAACTTTGAAAAGAGAATTGCATTGTATCATTGATATGTTCCGTCGCTGTACTATCCCAGCTACTTGTCAGACTGCCAAAATGGGCCCAAACAGGACAAACTTGGTGGAGCCAAAACAAAGTTTGTCAACTAATGATGAAAGCTTGAGCATTTCACGTTTGACTGCTTGCGACGTTGTTTTTATTGAGATACTCCGTTTTTATCTGGTTTCCACAGTGGATGTGACTCTATTGAAAATAAAACCCGCGTGAGCATTTGACGTAATTTAGCACAACAACAAAAACTCCTCGACCCCTAGTAATCGTACAGATTTTACAAACTTACTACTTTGTATAAATGACTCGGGATTCAAAAATTTATTAGATATGTAAATACAACCCACACACACTACCGTATTGCTAACACTTGATTCCCGTTGGAGCAGCTACTCTGATGTGAAACATTCCATGCTTTTATTATTTATTCCCTGATATTTCCCTTCTGTCTACGAATCAGCTCATCTCGACATCTTTTGAAATACCTGATACCTATACATCTACGTCCCTCGAATCTGCTAATATATAGTAATTATAGAAACAGAAACAACCCGCTCGCTAATTCCAAGCCACGAAACCATGAGATTAAAACCGTGATTGAAGTAGACGAACATCATTTGTAACACAATGCTTTTACCCATTTCACTCACGGTCATTGAGGTGAAACGTGATAATGTTTTTCGTACAAGTCTATTCCGTGCTTATACAAAATGTAGAACAATAAAGTAAAATAATACTGATACCTGCTACGTGTCGCACTTTCTCATGCTCCAGTCTCTGTGAATTTCCCCGTAAGTAGTAACAACCATGTTTCCAGTGCTCATTCCCTCATCATCAGTAATACTTCTACATGCAATGCAAAAATACTACGGCTCTATATTTCTAAGACCGTCCACATAAACACCGCTTGGGAGGACTGCTTGAAAATTTTACATTTTCACGCAGCACTACTGCGGAAGTCTTAGGAGGTAGCCAGTTCTCAGTTCAGAAATCCCACCCATATCGGCGGAATGGGGCGTTAAGGTCGTCTGAAGTTCAAAATTGCAACCACTGCCAGCCAAGTATAGGGAGAATTGATCTGGAAATATGTCAGCACATAGGGGAAGACATAATATTTAGGATTTGCCCCTCCAATTTTGAGAAGGAAAGAAACTGAAGAAATACCATATGGAATTCTATGTTTACGCTTGTCAACACTATTGAGGCAGGGCTCGATTAAGGGATCGTTTACAAGCGTCACCACTCGGAAGTGTTGACAAATGCAAACAAATAGTTGAGGGTTACCAAGAATTGGGTACATCGTGTAACATCCTTGAGGTGCCTTAATGCTATGAGAAAATGAATTTGTTTTTCAAAACCTCCGCCCAGCGGTACTTACATGCGTTTCACAATTATTGTTACAATACATGTGTGGGTACAACATCCATCATAAACACCACGCTCGTCGCATTATTGTATTGGGTGCTACGTCCGCTGGAATAATAATAATATTGGTAACAGTTATGGAAACGAACCTGAGGATAAATGTGATGTAGAAAGTTGCGAAACGTGCTAGCAAGATACATAGCTGGTGTGGAGTCATGGCACTATAGACTGTAACCCACTTGAGTACATTCAAATCCCTTTTTTTAAACCAAAACTTCCTTCGTACTGAAATTGCGGAAGTATGGTGTAAATACTCCGCACTTACGGTATACAGGAAGCTGTCATGAAAGAAAGGGTTCCGGCCCACCGTGACATCGTAATGTTTAAATTGTTTTTGCTTGCTCTCGAGACCAAGCCAATTGCATTCTTGTGGGAGGAATGGCATGGTTCCGAGTTCCCGCTCATTTGGATCAAAGGGGACACTGGAATGATGCAATAGAAGCATCATAAACTTAAAGTGAACAGCGCATTGGTTTTTTTGTTACCTTCTACCCCTTCTGAGCTACACTGAATTGCTATCCTCGCTAACGGCCCAGCGCACTGTACTTTGAAAATATTACATATGCTATCATATGATCAATTTCGTAACTACACCACAATTATAATTTCAAAACGTTGCTTCTAAATCTGCTCGTGTCTCTCTATATATACTCACCCGAATAAATGACCTATGAAAATGGAAGTGAATTTCTCAACTATGATTAGTAGCACGTAATTTTAGCCTCGCCGACCACTTCATCCTATTCCTTTAAATTAAAATTGTGGGGGTAGCAGCAGCAGGCTGCTGTAGACTTTTGATACTGTAGCTGACAGTTTAGGACAGGTTAAGCTAGCTGTACACTGTATACGTGGACCTTTGACGCCCTCGCCACTGGCCTCCGACTGTGTGATACGAGCAACAATAATTCAGTTATATGGACTAGGTTGATGGGCTACCCCTCACTCAGAGCTCTAAGCCTAAAATGCTAACTAAGACGCAAATCGGAGTTGTGAAAGCGTGCCTCACATCTAAATTAAAATTTACGAAGAAATTACAGTCGGAATTTTCTACTGAATCTTAGTGATCAAACTGACTTATTTAACCGGTTAACCACACACACATTCACACACGCTCTCTGGTGTGTTCCAATAAATTAAGGTAGGACGTAGTAATAATTGCCTCCAGAATGCGAGTTTGACGAATAAGACGACACATAACTTTCTCCCTCAGTTCTGCCCCTACTTCGAAGAATCGAAGGGTAAAAACTTTGAATTACAATTAGACCTTAAATCACCATAAATCTTACGTATACAAATAAATAAATGCATATATATATATATATATATATATCTGAAATAATCTACATGGTTATATAGTGATTACAATGATAATATTATGGTAATATAATAACGGTGAACTACACTTTATGTACTACACCATGATTACACGAGGATATTGAGGAAACATAGTATTATTACGCCTAACATTAATCACTAGTATCACAATTATTAAACGGTGATGGATTTGTACTGGAACCTACACCACTATCAATTTGTTGTGGCTTTCCTGCAATGACTTTGGTGCCTGAACTACAACTGCTAGCCTCACTATCCAAAAGTGACGCTTCGCCCTTGGCTAAATCTAGTTTTAACCGACTACGCGTGTGCCTGAGCTCCCCTAGAGTGGACGTGTCATTCATAGGAGGGATGATCGTTGCTGAGCTTGCTTTATCAGGGACGTCCGACGTGCCCAGAAGAGTAAAGAGTCGAGGGGGAGGGGGAGGGGCGGCTGGGCGAAAATCAAATGGCAGGTCAGAGGGACGCACCTGGAAATTGTCTGTAAGAAAAATAGGCACACCGTCAAGAATCAGTACGACATACAATAACAACACGAAGCCTTTCAATGCTTCCACTCGATAACAATACACTTACCGAATCCAGAAATACGATAGACGTCCATAGGATTGCCTGACCGCCGAGGAACTATTTCATCATCCCAATCTTCTTGATGCAGATCCGCATTCTCCAACTCTTCTGGCTGAAGCTCCCAGTCTGCAAAAACGGAATAAAAGATACAGATAGTAGGAATACTACGCATACGAAAAAATTAAATCCGATTATAAGGACTATGCAAAAATCATACATAACCCAGTCTTACCCAATGTTGCCTGAATGTGACCTCCTCCACTTCGCAGGGGTCCGCTTTGCTTCTCCTCCTCATCAGAGTCACTTGGAACAGGAGGTGGAGGGTACTCGTAAACTAGCTGAGTCTTCTTTCTCTCAAAAGATACGCTTTTCTTTAAATTAGTTTTCTCCGAAATAGCAGAGCTGTCGGGGGAGCCTGAGGTGAACTTCTGCTGCTCTGGTGACTTAATGGCGGGTTTGACAGGAGCCAAGTTCTGATTCCACCTCGACGGAACGAAATCCCGGCAAATGCTGTCATCCTCCTCACGCTCGTCCTCGTCCACCTCACAATCACTCTCCCCGGGATATAACAAGCTTCGACTGCTGTCTGGATGAAATTTGCTCACTCTCGAGGAACTATCCAGCAGCTCAACGTACTCTTGTTGTGAGTCATCATCATCCTTGGCTGGTGTACTGTCATTACCAGTCCCAGCAGCAGAACTACCGCTACTCTCATCCAGTGAAACTTCAAAGGCCTTTCTCGTACGAAGACTCATTCCCACATTCTGATCAACTGACAAATTGGGACTATCCTCCCGAGTCTCCTTGATCACCTTCACCTCTGAATCTTCCTCTTCCAAGTCTGTCATCACGAGGCTTCCCAGTTCCTCTGCTGCAGCTTCAATATCCTCCAAAAACTTGTCCTTCGGCAAATGGCCATCAATTTTACTGTCCCCTGTAATAACATTCATAATTCAGTTAGACTTAGACACCTCTCATAACTCAGTTAATTCAATCTACTGAGAGGAAATTGCTAGCGTACTTGTGTCAGATCCAAGCTTGAAATCCAGAGTTTTCGCCGGAGGAGTGGCGGATACATGGGTGACATCAAACGTATGCCCTGATTCCGGCTCAGAGGACGATGATTGGTCGCGACTATCCGCCAAAAAATTCCTACTGCACTCCGCCCTAACCTTCGAATGACTCGGGGGAGTTTTAACAGCGTAAATTTGAGCTTCTCCAGTTGACTGAACATCTGCGATGGTATCCTGGTCGAATTCCAGCTTTTTCACAACTCTTGCAGCGATCGTTTTATCCTGAGATGTCTCGCCCCCCGTCGACGGTTTACAATTAATGGAGTAAGTCCCGTAGTATACATTCGGGGATGCCTGAGAGCCGGGTGTGTGTGCCACACCAAAAATGTCCATGAATACCGGATTTTTGAACTTGGAGATTCTGTTCCGTATTGCACATTTCCATGACTGTTGAATTGGTGGTGGTGGGCTCATCGGAATACGGGTATGGACTGTCCTCAAAGTCCTGCAGTCTCAGTTCCGTCGTTACCATTTGGTACGGTTTAAGTCCCAAGTCATCACTTGGGCCCATCACCACATTAGTACTTGGACTTGTCCCAGTTGTCCATAGGTCAGGAACACGACCTGTCTTTCCAATCGGACTCAACGGCTCTGACAACTCCATACTAAAGTTTTCAAAGGCATCCGCAGAGGCATCCTGGAAAATATCCGAATCCCCTGACACGACCGTATCATCCAGAGAGACATTCGGAGTGCTCGTCTTACGAGCCCGGTAATTTTGTTGGATTTTACCGGATGACCCCGACTGCGCCTCATCATCTTTGAAGACAAACCTCACGGACGGTTTCTCTGACTCTCCTCTAATTGGCTCCGTTCTTTCCAACAGTTCACTAGATTCCGTCTCAGCACCTTTTGGAGGGACGGGTGTGGGTGCGATTACATTGAGGGCAATTCCTGGATCCGGTGTGGGTGGTTGTATCGCTACGGTAGGAACATTGATTCCATGTTGATTGATTGGGGTCCAATGATTGCGGGCTGGAGGGCTGGCGAGAGTCGGGGGGCAGAAGTTTTGGATCTCACAATTTGGTGTAGTCGAAACTGGTGGATTAAGAGTAGGCGGTAAGACTTTGATAGATATTTCAGGGTTAGTGGCAAGCTTGAGCGAATCCTGAATGGGGTTTGGTCCGTTACCAGATAACTCAGGCTTTACAACATCAGGTCTCAACGATGACTCCCGCACAGTTTCCTCGGAGAGCGTTTCCCACTGGTTCGTCTCTGATGAATTTGAGTGAGTTAAACTTGCCACTCCAAGCGGCCTATTGTCCCCGGTTGCCTGAGATAGACGAGAAGATAGGAATATGTTGGACGTATTTTGAAGAGTCGACTTTACGGCGCCGTCTGAGCTTGACTCAAAGAATTCCTCATCAGAATTCTGAGACTTCTCCTTCTGGGTGGGGGAGATATCCAGTGTATGGGTATAAATGGCTTCATCTTCCAAGGTTTCCACAGGAACAGTTCGGCCCAAACTGCTCAATGAAGTCTTTGAATCTATCCAACTGTTGGCAAACGTCACAGTAGGGCTCAGTGAGGTCTCACTGCTCGATTTCCTCAAACTACTCTGACTCGTTTCGGAGATGGTGCCGTTTCGAGAGAAGTCGTCAACTCCCACTCGGCTTGAGGTTGAATTCGGCGGAGTTGAGCTACTACTCAAATTTTTCTTGTTGAGCTGTCCATGGGCTTGAATAGTTAAACTATCCGGATCACTGAAATCACTGGGCTCCACATGTGTGAGAACCATCAAGTTTTGAACGCTTAGGGATTTCTCCCGCACTTTTTCCGAAATAACTGCCAGCTCGATGGACTCCTCCTCGGGGTCGCTCCCTAAAGATTTCCACGCGTGTTCATCCTCCTTCCCGGAAACCACAGCGTACTTTGGAGGAGGAGTGCTATTAGTCAGACTTACAAGGGCGGGCTCTGCCAGACCATTCAACTGAGATAGAGGGCTACAACTGAGTACAACAGGAGTATGCGTTGAAAAAGTTTCACTGGGATTACCGGGCTTAATTATTTGAACCTCCGGAATATCATCCACAGTGGTAGTTCCAACGAATGAAACACTTTTCTTCTTGCTGATGCCGTTAGCCGCGATACTACAGCCCTTTTCCACAGTGGGACTATTTTGAACTGAACTAACGGAATTTAATCTACTCCCCACGGCCTCCCATTTCCTATCAAAGTCATCCTCTGCCTGGTTCCGAACACTATCACTATTCGACATGGTGCTCACTTCTTGGGCTGAACTACTAAAGTTCAGTGTGTTGAAACATTCCTCAAGCTGCTCCACTATTGTACTCATCCGGGGTCGGCCATCAGGATTAGGATTCCAACAGGAGAGCATGATTCGGTACATTTCATCTTTCATGGCAAGACCTGGCCTTGAGGGCTTGCTCAACGTGTAATTCTTCTCAGTTAAAACTTGCGAAATCACGTCATCATCAGTCAGCTCGTAGTACGGTAGTTTCCCAAACTCCAAGATTTCCCACAGGACCACGCCAAATGACCACACATTCGAGGACTTGAGCACCTATCCAAATTGTATACATTTTTAATTTCCCATTATCGCAGCTCAAGGGAATTAGAGCCCGGACATGACTACATTGAAAATAACACACCTTTAGAGTCTGGATCGTGTGAGTAGTGCAATGAAGAGTTTCCGGTGCAGACCACCTGAGTGGAATAGCACTGTTTGATCCCCAATAGTAATCGTCCCGGAAATTCTGCACGGCCAAGCCATAGTCCCCTATGACAATCCGCCCTTCGCTCCCAACCTGGCAGTTCCTAGCCGCAAGGTCCTTGTGAACAAAGTCGGCTGAGGCCATCCACTCCAAACCCTTGGCAATGTCTAGTAAATAAAACAAGAAGAATACAGAAGTAAATGACTGCACACTCCTACACTTTGAAGGGCAAACACGTGGCCTTACCTAAGCCCATCCGGACCAGAGCACCTTGAGAATTGAGAAGTTCGGCCCGAGCCACGTTGGCGATTAGGAAAGATTTGAGGTCCCCCTGAGGATGGTGTTCCATGATAAGGAGAAATGGAAGTTTTTCTATTGAATGTCCTAGGAGCTTGAGAACGTTACCGTGATTTGCATCACGGTAGAGACGAGATTCATCGAGAAATCTCATTTGTTCTGCTCCCGTTGCATCCTCACGGAGAACTTTGACGAGTACTCGCAACTTCCCGGCATAAGGCACTATATCTTTGGCTTCAGCTTCCACCACTTTACCAAACCAACCTTTTCCGACCTCTTTGACATACTCGATATGATCCCGGCGAAAATTATTACGATATGGCTCATCTAAAACAAGAAGGAAAAAATAATAACATGCAATAAGTTATGGAATTTCGTAGAATTTTTTTTGGCTTAGTATCAAATAAGAATAGTTTATGTGCGTCAAAAAGCGCCACAGCTGAGCGTTTTATTTTGGTCATAGTAAAGCATGTGCAACAGGCCTGGGCTTGGAACAAAGGAATATTACTCCTACAGGAATGCTGATGGAATTTGGTTGTCAACGCCATTAGCGACACAGTACAGTATAGGACATTATACTTGCACGAGGTATAGAGACTACTTACCAAACCAGTCATGAGCGTATACATTGGCCTCGTCAATGGAAACGAGAGAAATTCCAGTGGGAAAATGACTTCCATGAGGGTCATTGTTCAAATGCCGTGGATACCTCACGCCCGAAGGATCCAGGCGGGGAAGACTGTTGTAGAAGGAGTTGGACACCGGGGTAAGGTCATGCAGTGGAGGTAGCGGCTCAAATACAATTGGGTCCATCTCCAACGCCCGAACATCTATGGGCGACATTGTGGCTAGCCCCAGCTCGGCAATGGGATTTGAGAATCCCGTCGTAGTCTGGGCTTCCTGCAGCCGATGTTTCCCAAATATCTACAGAAAATCATCAATAGTTGAAAAGTCTCTATCTAAAATCTTTACCTTCAACTGCCCGCCATAACTGATGCCTGGATTTTTCAGAGACAACAAATTGCATGATAAATAATTCATTAAATTGCGCTTGCATTTTCCCTTCATACTACGTCCTCCATTTCAAGAGCTAACAGTGGTACAGAGGGTGTCCTCCTACCAATCACTTTGCACCCATGGCGATCGATCGCATGAATGTAATGTGAGTTCTGGCATTGCTTGTCTACAGGGGAAATCAATGGACATGTGTAAGTAATTCTGAGCGAGGATCTGCAGATAAACTTTGTTACCAATCAACTAAATTTCTTTGGTATATGTACAACTGCGTATAATAGAATAGGAAGCCACTGAGTCGCTGGTGAAGCGAATAAAAATCAATATTGATCCTCTAAAATACTCATATGTTTTTAATATGGCATCAAACATGAGGGCACTAGTTCCAGCACTTGCAGCGGATAGCTTAAAAATATCTTTCTTAGATATGAACTAAACTAACAATAAAACAGGACAACATTTATTTCTCTCTTCAGCCTCACGAAAATTTAAGCACGGACAGAATCACCTCATGAGAAAACTTGTAACTTATTAATCACTTTCAACTGCCTCACGTACATTTAAGCAGCATCCTCCCGCGCAGAGTATAACAAATACTATAAAGCTGATGAGGATCCCGAAGGAAACGACTGTGGCTTCCGAGGAGTGACTCACATTGGCTCTCGCCTCCACTGTCCCACTGAGACCTGAAAAATCAGAAAACATGATCGTACATGAGAACCAAACGATTCGATAATTTCGACTCAAGAATCCTTTTCTAATATCTACTCCGACAATATATTTACGAAGGTATTCACGGTATTGAAAACACAGCACACCTACCCGACCATGGCCTGTTGACAATGTATGAAGACGGCGCTGTCTCACCAAATTTTCCACAAATGATCACATGCAACAAGACGAGGTAGACGGCGATGTAATGGGAGATCATACTACTATCTTCATTTCTTCCTTCCCAATGTCTTCACTTGAGTCCAACAGGCTTCAAAAAGAGGGAAAGGCGAAGCTTAGAGGATTCAGGAACCGGGTTTCGTATACTTCTTGCCTCACCCTACGGAGTAAATATAAAATTGGTTCAAATGTAAAGTGAGTCTCACAAGGGCTGTCATTATATGATGCACACGTCATTCCAATAGTTAACACATCCTTATAAAATGAGATGTAACATGAACCCCTCTTTATCTCTCATAATCTGTTCAGATGAATCATTTTTTATCAGTAGTAACACTATAACCTTTACCGACACCGACACTAGATGTTTGCATATTCCAATCATTACGAAATTACTAACCCCGTTTTCCTTGACAAGGTTACATACGAACCATGGTGTACCTATCGATTTGTGCTTACCTTAAAGCACGCGTAAGTACTTGTACTTAAAAGTTACGGCTGCAGGACTGCAGGAACTTATACGGAACCGGGTCACATTTACAGACAGTACTGAAATAAGCAATTGCAATTATACTGATAAATTCAGCCTATTGAGCCCCCCACTTTCCCTGCTCATTGACACCTGAGTTTGCAAACTGTTCACACGATTTAGAAAAAACGACTTGTTTTATCCATGGCTTCGAAGAACTTGTTTTTATGATAGTTTCGAAAATTATCGAAAGACAACAACTAACAACCATGACTTAAAATGGACAAAAAATAATAGTGTTGGTCTACTGCGGCAGCAGTACCAGTAGGACATACTCCGCTGGGTCCACACTAAATTAATGCATGTAGGGCTACCTCCCAGTCGCTAACCACTAACTTTTCAGAATTTACCATACTGGACACATAAAACTTTCCCACAACATACATCAAAACTCCCAAAAGTGCCCGCTGACTTGATGAAGAAGCTTCCTTTCATTCGTGTCTTCCCAGTTCAATGAAAATGTTCAATCCAATACCATAAAATGACAACACTAAAGTGTGTACCTTCATATGTGATACATATATATATATACATACATACGTATATTCGGTTTATTCAACAGCCAGTATAACTCGGAGAATTTGCAAAAATGAGTCAGGCTCAGGAGCAGAGAAACCTGTATGTTAAGTGACAAACGAAGGTTGCAATTATGCAGATGGGACTGTGACCTTTATCTCATATTAGACAAAATGTAGGATTTTTAACGAATTATTAAAATGAGGAACGTTTTTGCATTGTTATAACTTCGTACTACGCTCAAAACTGCTCCCATCTTGACACACCGTATCACGAGGACTATGAAAAACTGAAATTACTTCCTGCCTACGGCCATTTAACGAAATAAAATGAAGGGACAAATAAAATGAAGAGATATCACGATAAGAGACAGAGAACTTTAGTTTGACTTGCAGAATTCGGTAGAGATCATCGTAAATTTTCCGCGACGGTTAAATACTGCATTCCGGCTAAAGGGAATCTCAATTTTTACCTGTATTTAAGAGGGGCACTCAACCCAAAATGTGCGTGATACGGAGCTGGACAATTGTTCTCCTTACAATCCGTCCAGTACAGCAACAAACACTATTTCACCGCCGACTTCCCAGCAGTAATTGTATACACACTACAGACAGGTTAAATTTTGGAAAATAAGCCTTTAGAACTTTTCACTACAACCGAAGCCCGTATCACCTGCAAGAGAGCTGTATAGGCGATACATAAATTCGGCAATGCTTGGCCAAGCACACACTGGTGAACTCGACGTGGGGAGAGCGAGTGAAGTCCTGGTTTTTTGTTAAACGTCCGTCCGAGCCCTCAGTCATTGCTGTTACATATGACTTCACCGTCACACACAAGTCGCAATCGCAGGAGTACTGGGATATGTGTTCAGCGTGGCAGCGGTCTTATTCGTCATACAGGCATGTAAAGCCGCCTTTAAATGTCACGCAGTACACCTAAAACTATAGAGTGAAAAGGAATGGAAAAAACTGATTTCTCTAAATAAATGACAATACGAAAATAAGATTAAAAATATCTAATGGTACACATATGAAATAAGCAGAGACTCCAGCCTGCAAGAAATAATATTTTTCAAGTGAAATCTTGGTCATTGCTAAGAATAATGCCATCCACTTCCGCGGTATTACTCCAGACTCCAGACTACCGGAGCACCTTAAACGTCCAGTGAATCATCAAAATCGAAGTGAACCATATGAAGAAAGAAGAGGCTCCCTAATTGAATCTCTCCACAGAGACTGGATTAATTTGAGCCTTATTAAACCTTGGCACTTTCCTCAGCTTACTCCACTGGACCATCATGTAGGATTTTGACGCCACAATGAGTTTTATCAGGCAAGGGTATCATCCGGGTCGGCCTTCAGGGCTGTCTAGATATTGTGTATGCATTATTACCCATTTTGTAACTCCCCCACTCCTCAGTATACAAGTAGAGTAATTTAAGCAGAAGCACGAGACCCCCCTCTTCCCCTATTCGTACACCTGCTGGTGACAGAAAGCACTCATTTTTATTAAAACAACGTTTATTTTGGGATGATCATAAAGACGAGCAAAAACTAATATGGTCATCTTCACCATAATTTTATGCTTTAATATGTATAAATATACATAATATCTACAGGGTGTCCCAAAATGATGTATTCGATTTGTTTCGGGAATAAAATCCAAACTACTCAAGCGAGGACGACTATAAACTATGGCTCAAATTAAAGCTGAGACTTTGGGATTACATCTCCTAAAATATCGCCGAAATCACCAGGCTAGTTTAAAAATAGGAACCGGAAAACGATTTTTGAGGATGTTTTAACATGGGCGTACACGGCAGCTTCAAATCCAAGCACAGGCCAAACGGTTTGACACACATCTATGAATTTGGACTTTTTCGAGAGCTCATGACAAGAGTAATTTATATTTAGGGTGGAAAGGTCATGTTGTAAGTTTTTGAAGGTTGGGTCATCGGAGGTCATATTTTCAGGAAAACAGCTATCATTAAGAAAACCTCCCGATTTTGAGTTTTTTGAATTGTCTTGCTTAACAGGAGGGTTACCCTATTGCCTACGGCGGATCGAACCAAGATTTACAGGACCTGTTACACTACCCTAGCATACCTTAACTCTAAAGCCGTTCGCCCAACTTCGGCCTAGTTTCCGAATTTATCATGTTTGCAGTTTCATCGAGATTGGTTTTGGGGAAAATTAACATGGGATTTCCCATAAGAACATTTTTGCTCCCAAGGGTCCCCCTTTGCTGTTTTTAAAATTTTTCACTTTCTTGAAGCTTTTGAAAAACGTGCACTTTTACATACTTTGAGCAATACATACTTTATGTCAACCCATGAGGGAATCACCGTTCATCGAGTGCTATACAGTCCCATACAAATTTCAAATTTTCGACAACGGTAATGTGTACCAGCTGATGGCTTCAACAGTAGCCGCTTTCCTCAACGCAACCCAAGGGAATTTGAGTGTGATTTGATACCATCCAGTTCACCATTCAGGCTTTTGAATAAGACAAACCTTCCTACCACATTAATAACTCATGGAATGTAGTGTACTACCCATTTTTGTTTTTAGCTACTTTGCTCAATTCATTCCTACTTCAGCAACTACAGCTGGATGGAAATTTTCTTTTTATGCATGGAGATCTCTTTAAAAATGAAGTGAAAGCAACAGCAGTAATTGTAAAACTGAATTGTAATACTCAAATACCCTTGGGTTGCGTCGAGGAAAGGGTAGGGTAACAGTTCCTGTAAATCTTGGTTCGATCCGCCATAGACAATACGGTAACCCTCCTGTTTAGTGCGCAACGTTTGGCACTCCTACCTTACAATGTTTTGGCTTTACAGATGGCGTAGTGCCGGGGGCCAATTTGGAACTTCAGGTAGGACGAATATTGATGCACCTAGCCTGAAGCGCTTACGAACGCGCTATTGCATATGCCTGTGCGCGCTAGAGTAACTCTAGTAAGTAGGAGTTACAGACGAGAAACTGTCCGATTTACGGTAATGTTAAAACACCTTGTTATTTTGTCCCACTCCGATATCTCAGGAACCAATGGACTGGTCCAAATGAGATTAGTGCCAAACGAATTCTCAAAGCCTCAGAACTCCATTGGTACTGAAATCATTGATGTGCGGCCAGGGCATCAGGAGCTAGATTGAAAACAAATGTGACATATCCTATTGAGACAACCTGTATATAATACGTAAATATATTTGCCATTTGTAAAGAAAAAAATTAAAAAATCATTATTTTTCGTAAACTCCGTTTTTAGCACTCCAGTTGCCAGACGTATAGAAAAGTTCAAAAAGTTTTTGTTCATGCTAGAAAAAATTAAATTAAAAGTGACTTTGCCCACATTCAAAATGAAAACTTTCCTGTAGGAATTAACATGGAAGTCTTTAACCTTCGAAGATCTCCATTCCAAAAACTTCATGAAAAATTTAATGCCAACTAAAGACTGTAGCTGTTAGCAAACAGTTTTCGATAAACAGAGAAGTGTTTTAATGGCAAAGCTACCGACATCTTATATTTGATTGTTGAAATACCATTACTTTAAAACGTTATGTACCCAGCTATGACTTATTTGACACTCGAAAAATATTTAGTAAAGTTTTTTTTCATTACATGTTTCATATAATGTTTTCCGATAAAGTTAAAATCGATTCTGGGGGTTTCAGGGGTCCAGGTTTCGATTTTCAAATGTCTACAATCACTTATGGTTCGTATCTTTACTGGATCCCTGTCATTTCTCATTTCATATCTATTGGAGACTCCAGTGTGGAATGTACTCCATTTTACGCACTCCAATATCTGGAATACGTCATTTTTGTTTTCACGATTTCATGCCCCGCATGCGAAAAGTAATAATCTAAAATTATTTTTCACGTACACGCGTACTACTGCCCAAGCAACGCCTCCCCCCCGTATACTTCTGTCTTAGCAAGTCGGACTTCCCGCACCACCTCAAATGTAATACGCATTATCTGGATATTCTCCATCTGAAAGCCTTCCAATTTATGTGACGAATGGAAATAAATCGAGCTTTTTATGTTCTGTAAATGCGTCAAGTGGAACTTGGTCGTAGCTTCGGTTTCGTAGCCACAGCTATAGCTGCATGTGGCGCTGGAATGTTGAGATGTTGAAAATGAAAAATCGGTCACTACTGCAGTGAATGAAACAGTGGGAGGTCTTTCTTCTGACTTCGAGTGTCGTGATTGCAGACACTTTGCTTTGATTCATCTACTTGACTGTGAAATACGATATGACTTGGGGCTATAGTAGGGGTAGGTGCCTGCATCTACTGTCATATTTACAATTGTTAGTCGAAGTGAATGCCTTTTGATTTTGGTGCGTTCTATATTCTGTGTACATTCCATCGGTTGGACGGTCGTTCTTGATACAAACCAAATCCTTAGCCCAAAACCCGAATTTTAAACAGCTACGCTTGAATGGATTAGCTTCCGTGTTCAATTCATGCTTTGCTTTGCGGCAGTAAGGTTGGAAAACAGTAAGGCAGTTACCTGACTACATGCAAATAGTCTTTAGGATCGTCCTCTATTATTTTACAGACTTTGTGTTATTGATCTCGGAAGGATGGGCAAGTTCAGGAGCATTTTCCAAAACCTGAAATCCGAAGTCATTTTATAGGTGTATGCACATTTCTAATTCAATACCTTACACGTGACTTTGAATCTAGGAAAAATTTCTCTAAAGCAATAAGATCTACCACACCGGTAAAAACAGCACTCTACTCAGAAATGTACTGTATCGGTAAAAACTTTTACGTTTTTTGCAGTTTGTGACAGTACTAACTATTTAACCTGACACATGCCAAATTTAAAAGACCTGCGATTAGAACGTGTGAACTTCTCTCTGCAGGATGTGGATGCGTGTGTTGTGTCGTTGTGTTTGTGTGTGCATGTGGTATGGCAACCATAGACCTCATTGCACACATCCGCACGGACGACACATCACACGGCCAAAACGTTTTCATCCTCCCAAATCACAATACTACCTCCGAGGCCCGAGCAGCGGTCGCGTAGGCAGCAGCTTCACTGTGTTGTAATGACAGCTGGACTCCCTTCAATGCGTCCAGCTCCCAGCACAACAACCCGTTCTGAAAGCATTGATGTACATGTATATTTAGTATTTGACCCTTCACCTAGCCCGCCCCTGACCTCAGAAAAATCTGAAAAACCTATACAGCAAACCCCGACGACTACCCAGTACCTCTGACCACAATTTAAAAATTCATAAAAAATTGTTGTACCCTACCACCC